>APFE031115872.1:6015-23602 GCA_000404065.3 Pinus taeda
TCAGGATCGTCATTGAATACTCTCCAGTTTGTAATGTTGTCAGGGATGGACGGTCTAAAGATTAATTCTATTGAGAATCTATCTAGACTAAAATCTTCGAAGGGAATGAGTCTAGAGGCTACGTTAGCTAAAAGGTCTGCGCTCGCGTTTTGGAGTCTTGGGATTGACGAAATATTGAATGCTATGAAATGCTCAGTCAGATCTTGTACTAAAGATTGATAGTGTTTCAAATGGCTTGACAGGCAATGTATGGTGTTACGTACCTGTTTGACAACAATCTCAGAGTCTCCGAAGACTTAAAGATACTTGACGTTCAACCTGATCGCTTTGTATAGGCCTTGCACCAAGGCCTCATATTCCGCTGTATTGTTTGTGAAATCGAATTCCAATCTGCACGTAAGCATGGTCTTATCTCCATCTGGACTAATCAGAACACATCGTGCTCCTGCTCCTTCGTTAGATTTAGAGCCATCAAAATATAATTTCCAAAACAAAGATGTATTTATAGGTTTCTCTACAAAATTAACACACTTTGAATTATCAGTCTGGGAAAATTTTTCGACTTGGGAAAAAACTGAATTTTCTAAGTAAGGTGATGTATGAGCATTGAAATTTATGAGGAAATAATCTACCGAGTAATTTCCTATGATATTACTGTTATATGCTATTGCTTCATTTTCCCCCTCCAATTCTGTTACTATGTACTTCTGGTGTAACTCTCGTTCAACCTTTACTTGATTTGGTTTACCATTGTAGGGTAACCACATGTGCGACCAGTCGGTTGAGAAGTATCCATGGAGTTTTTTGGACCAATCCCTGCTAAGAATTAAGCCATAGAATTCTGGGGTATCAGCTACAAGAATGTAGATAACCTGACATACCTTCGGGTTAGACGATAATCTTATGGTGACTTGATTAAGTTCACCAATCACCTCGACTTGTGATCGATCAAGCTGAACTATGTGCACTGAGGATTTTTGTGGTTGAACATTCAACTTGGCACATATTGATCTGGGTAAAATATTTGTTGAAGCCCCAGAATCTACCAGACAGTTGTGCACATTTTTATTGAAAATTTTATAAGTGAGAAGAAAAGGGGGAGTGTGAGATCTTGATCTCCCTCCAATCAATGCGATGTCATTTGGATCAATCTTGTTGGTCCTGTTGGTTGGAGGTTTTCCCATGTTGTGGGAAGCTACAGCTGTAGGCAAAGATGTAGTAGGCACAACATGTAATTCTTTCATCATTATCTTCTGTTGATGTTTCAGTTTGCTCAATTCATAAAGAGTGACATTAGCCCTAGTCTTTTTCATGTCATCAATAATATTGTAATCCATTTCATCCGACACTATTAGTGTTCTCGATGGAGGTGTTTGATCTGGTTGGATTGGGCTAGATTGAGTCGCTTTAGCGGTCATTTTCTTTGTTGCGACTTTTTCTTTTTCTGCAGGGCTTGCGCCCTTCTGCTTAGGGGTAGTTTAGGGAGGATCAAGTTGTTTTTGCTTCGTGTGCTAACTGGAAATGCTTCTTGATCTTATTATTTTGGGAGGATGAAATCCCACATTCCTTGTAGTTCCACAACTTCTTCATCATCGGTCTTCCCTTCAGTGGTACTCTCTTCTTCTTCTTCTTCTTCAGATTCGACATTTGAGATAGCGTTGGGCGGTTTCACATCCATTGAAGGGCCTCTTTTAAAAGCTCTGTAGGGATTTTTTGAAGAAGTTTCTGCCACTTGTTTTTTTATGTCAATCATCTCATTGGACATGGTCTTTAATAGTTTTTGCAACCCTTCCAAATCGAAAGGATCTTTCGTCTGTTTCTTCTTGGGGTCTTCCTTGAAGGTGACCTTTTTAGATTTCTGTTCCTCTATAGCAGATCTCTTTTCCAGTGCTATAATGCGTTTCTCTACTGCTATCGCCTCTGTCAGGTTTTCAACTAAAGTTGTTTTATTTGCCCTATCTACGAAGACAGCTAAGTTTGATGGTAAGGTAGTAATATACCATTCACATCGTACTTCTTCGATAGGTTGGGAAGCAGTGGGAATTTTGTTGAGGATTTTATTGAACCGTAAATTGAAATCTTTGATGGGTTCTCTAGCCTCGGCTTTAAGATTGGATAGGTCACTGATGAACGTTGCCGTTGATCTGTCATCGCCAAACTTGGTGAGGAATTGATTTTGAAAAATGTCCCAACTTGTGATAGACCCGGAGGGTAGTGAAAAGTACCATGACCCAGCTGTTCCTTGCATTGTATAGGGAAAAAGCCGGACAACAGCGTCCTCGTTGGTAACTCCGTTGAGATTGACAGAAAGCATGAAATTGTTAATGTGATCTTCAGCTAGCATGCCTGCTTCTGGATTGAATTTGGGTAGCCATTTCTCAGGATGGGCCGGTATTTGGCTCAGGGGTGGAGGCATTAAAACTACTCCAGGATTGTTCCATGGAGACTGGGCCATTGTTGAGCCGCTAGTAATTGAAAGTGCAGAGGGTGATCCCTGAGGCTGGGAAGATGAAGATATTATGATCTTAGATGATTGAAGAAGAGGGGTTATGGAAGGTGGATGAGTGGTTTGGAATGAAGATGTGGGTGGCTGACTTCACGGTGAGGGATGTAGATGAAAGAATCTCACTGTCAGACTGCTGTGGTGTTTTCCTTGCTCTTTTCCTGGTGGGGAGAGGGAATTCAGTTGGCTGGATGTCAAGTTTGTCGCTCTTTAATCTGGTCAGGGGATGAGCAGGATTGTACTGCGAAGTCACGTTGCTTTGAGATTTATCAGACCCCAGTGTAAAAATAGAAAATCCCTGGAGTTTGTGAATTAGAGTTTGAACTTCAGGGGGTTCAATGGTAGATTGGTCTGAAATATTAGGGTATGTAGCAGAGGTTAATACTCGAGCGACTTCTGACTCTGGATTTAAACGTACTGGGGAAGTCGGGGGAGTTGATGAGGGTGATTTACTCTCAGAATGGTATTTAGATTTTGATTTAGGTTCCATTCATAGTTCAAGCCCTCCTTCTAGCGCCAAATATGTTGAAGCCTCGAAAATCGGGTCGACAACAAGGGGGATACCCACCCGGTCTGGACCTTGGTTGGCATCTCCTTATCCGTTTGGTATAGCGGGTCCGACTGGGGATAATGGGACTAGTTTCCCAATCTAAGGGTGTGTGTGTGTGTGTAGAGTTGGATGATGCTGATCTAAGAGTACTTTAAAGCTAATTTAATTCAGATTCTTAAACTAAGTCTATGCTATTGTAATCTAATGAGAAACAACACATCTAATCTACGCTAACCCGGGGTGTATATCTTCTATTATGCGATCTAAAGAGATTTAAAACAATAACTGGTAATAAAGATCATTCAGCTATCAGAAGAATAGAAATCAGTTAAGACAAACCACTTTGCATAAGAAGTTAGGCAAAATGGTTGTGAACAACATATCGCATAATAAGTTATTCATATATCAGACATAAATAAATGACTCCACCGTACAGAAGTGCCAAATGGTAACTCATACATTCATGCAATAACATATAAACAACTGAAAACTGTATATCACTTAAAGAATTTAAGCAGAAATGGCCAAGAGATAAAAGTACCATTTATGACTAATCCTACTCATAAACTTCAAGCAAAAACGATTTGTCTCTACTTGTTCTAACATCTACTAAGAGTACAAAAGTGCAACATCAATAGCAGACATCAAATGCAAACATTAATAAATCTCGATCCATCCATTCATCAAAACCTCCTCTGAGGGTGCAGAAGTGCATGTTCCGAGGACAAGTTTTTGACATATTTCTGGACCCTTCTCTAAATGCCTGAGAAGGGTTTAAATACTGCTAGCTAATTAACTTAATTACATAAATTTAGGATACGGTTTTAAATGAATGCCCTTCTGATAAAGCAAAACTACTTCTAAAAATTGAATCTAATTCTGAACCATTTCTATATTTTCTCCTTAGTGCTGCAAGCATGCAACATTCGCCTGGGAAGAGTCGGTTGGTCGCCTTCCGCTTTTGTTTGAGCTATAAAAATAGAAATAACAAGTGTTGGCACCACTTTTTGGTAAACTAGAAGATATTTTCGAGAATCTTCCTCTGGCTGGGTGTATTCACTGCATGTATACTTGGTAATGACTCAAATTTCTCTCAAATTGATTCTGCTTTTGCTATTTCGGTTTCCAGCCTTGCGAATGACTAAACAAGTTAGGGACTTTACTCTCTGAATAATTTTCTGCATCGAAAACTGCCTCCGTTCTTTGTTCTGGGCTTTTCTGGTGTGTAAGCTTCAGGGTTTTTTGTAAACATGCTGCTTTTGTGCGCCTTTGACTCTGAGCTTTAGATGGCATATTGGCATCAGCATCTGTTGAGTGATACTCTGGAATCTGTGGTCCTGTCGCATGCGGCATCCGTTTCTGAAGGGATCTCTTCTCTGTTCTCTGAGCATTGACGCTTTCCACTTTTCCTTAGATGTTTCCTGCACATTGCTTCATGTTATTTCCTGTCTTACAGTTTACGCAAGGGAAAAGAGTAATGATAATAAAGATTGACATGAAAGCTTTAAGCTCTTATGAATGCATAATCATGACACCCATAGCGAACTGACTCTTCGAAAAACACAAGACTTTCCTTCCTGAATACTTTGGCGTACAATCATTAATTTCTTTTAAGGCGTGCGCCCAATTTTGGTTAATGGACAACTTTCCTTGAATACTGCGCCGAGGAAAATTGGCAATGGATGATTTCTGCGAATCGCATCGCAACATCGCGGATCGCGTCATGAAGATGTGTCATCGCAAAAAATCATGATCGCGAATTTTCGCAAATCGCATTTATAGCAGATCGCAGCATCGCAGATCGCAGCATCGCAGATCGCATTTAGTCATTCAGTCATTGTGTGCTACTTACACAATGCTGCGATATGTGATTTCGCATATCGTCCGTCGGAGATTTCTTAAGTTTTTTCATTTAAGAGCGCTTCATAATGAATGCGATGCGATGAATTTCGCGTCGCTTCTTCGCAGTTTATTATGCTCATAAGAAAACATTTCATTCTCTTTTTGCGATGCGATAAAGTTTTAAGGAGTTGAATACAAAAAAATTTCATAAAATGTTTGTTTGGATTTTTATTAAGGGTCCCCATTTTCTTGGTGTTATTGCTAATATCAAACAAAGAGGGGGGTTGTTAGTGGCCACAACACCTCCCTATGTGGAAAGGGAGGTTTTTTGTCTAGGATAATTCTCCCGGATCTTAGGTTGATCTCTTGGATTTCTATAGTATAAGTTGGGTATGATGTCTCTCCATTGTATGCTTTTTGAGCATGCCTATTGTTTGGGTTTAGATTTGGCTGGGCAAGCATCTGGGGTTGCTTAGGTGGAGCAGAGTGTAGGAGTTGTGGTTGGTTAGGTGGTGGAGGAAATAGGGCTGGAACATTGTTGAATTGGGGCCTCCACCCCTAAGCTGGGGTATTCCACTGACGTTGTGGCTGAACATAAGGTTGAAATGATTGGTTGGTTTGCTGGGGTTGATACTGAGATGCATGGGACCAAGGAGAGGGTGTAGACCAGGAAGAATGAGCAGGGGGTCCCCAAGAAGGTATAGCTATGGTTTGGTTGGGGTCATAATATGCATGGGATGGCCCTTGTATACCATGCTGGTATTGTCTAGGCCTATAAGGTCTCCTTTGGTTGATGTAGCAAAGCTGCTTAGTGACCCCTTCAACTCCTTGATATACAACTTTGGTTCCAAGTAAAGAAGGGCACTTGTCTGTGGAGTGGATTTCTTCATAGACTGAGCAAAGCTTAATATAGTTTAATGGACATTCGTTCCTAGGATGCCTCCTAGTACATCTAGGATAAAAGATGGCCAAGGCTCTCTCTGCTTCCTCTTACTTCCTTTTGATGTTCATGGTGTCCAATTGCAAGACAAGGGTTTGCATCATGTTACTTTTGAAATCTTCCAACATATTTCCAATTTCACCTTTGATGGATAAGTTAGAGGATGATGTACTAGCCATAGGTTGACTACCCCTACCTTTCTTCCTGGATGACCTAGAATGGCTTCTAAAGACAATCCTGATATCCTCGTAGGGTAATTGGTAGACATCTCCTCCTGCTATCATATGTACGGTATCTAAAAGATCTTCCCTTACTTCTCTAAGCAGGACCAGCTTTAGTGACTCAGGATCAAGTGTGCACCTTGCCCTTTTGTAGCTAAGCTCGAATATTTCTTCATAGTCTTCTAGGGATTCATCATGGCCTATATTCATCCTAAAATCTATTCTTTAGTATCCTTTGACCTACAATAGTCCTTATATTTGTTGTTAAAATTTTGTTGCATCTAAGCCCAAGTTGTGATGCTATCTCCAGGTAAAACCCATGAACCAACATAATGCTGCATCCTTGAGGGTAGATGGGAATAGTTTTAACTTTTTCTCATCATCTGTATATTCATAGGTTCGGCATATAACATAAAACTCAAATAATAAAGTGTCAGGGTCCTCTGTGGTCAGGCCATGGAAATGAGGTAGAGCAGAGGGGCTTATATTCTTCATCTTAGTGTCCCCATTGGTTTCCGTGATGGGGAAGGCACTCCCAATTCTCTCTCTATCTCCCCTATAATTTTGGTTTCCAACCATTGGTTCAGTAGGAACGGTTTCTTCCTCTTCTTCTTCTTCTATAGATTCCTCAAATAGGTAAGGTTTCTCACCTAAAGGGTCTTCCAATTCACCATCACTGAAGAAGAGAGAAGGTTTCCTGTTGGATGTAGTGTGGGTATTTGACAACATGAAATGCTAAACTTACACCATAACCTACTAGCCAATTAAATAGCTATGCTAAGAAGAATTGTTAGATCAACACTAACCTAATGCTAATTATCTAAGTTACAGAAGTAAAGAGCATCAAAACTAGACTAAGGTGTAACAAAGAAACTTAGGCTAAATCACGTTTCAGCCGAAAAAAGAAATCAGAGGTTGAAATCAGTGAAAGGAGGATGTGAGGGAGCAACAATGCATAAGAATCGTTGGATCAACCAGGTGAAAGGAAAATTAATGGCGGAGATTGGATCGTGTAGATAGATGGGCAAACAAGGTTAACTAACAAGATGAACAGTGGAGATTATATCGCGGCGGTTGAGTGAATAGATGAACAAACAGGGTTAACCAAAGATAGACGGATGAGATTATATCGTTGAGGCTAAGTCAAGATATGGACGGAAAGGATTAATCCACAGATGGATAGCAGAGACTAGATCGTGGGAAAAAGAAACGTGCGGAATTGATGGAGCAGGTTTAGAGGGCGGTAAGTTGTATATCGCGCGCCCTCAAAGTTGTAAGTGGTTTTCTAAAATTTTGCGCGATTAGCCCAACTGGGCCACACGTAGCAAAGAGAAACCACTCTCATTGGGTGCCCGCAGAAGGATAATGGTTGGAAATAAATCTACGTGATATCACGCGATAACTGTTGGATCAAGCAGGGTTGATCAATGGTGGAGATCAGCCAAGCTAGTTGGCGATCGAGTGAAGCGATAGCCATTGGATCAGGTGAGGCAGATCGACGGTGGGTACTTAAAGTTCATAAAGTGAGTGGTGGACTCCATGCGAGGCAGCAGTTGGAGAAAATAGTGAATCATATGGTGATTGTGAAGGTTTGTTGGTCATCAGACGACAATGAAGCGATGGATGAGAAATGAGCTGGAAGCGGTTTCAAATGAAAATGACAGAGAGAACCAGTGATGGTGAACGAGTAAATTCGTTAAACTGCGAACTCCATAGCCCATGCGAGAACCAGAGACTGTGTTTTTGGGGTTGCCAGAGGGTCCCTTCCTCTGGTGATGGTCCCAGAGGGATGAGATGAGGCCAAGACACCTGCACACAACCTAATAGTGATATTTTTCTTTTAACTAACCTGTGAACTGAAAGTAGGCAGAAATGGAAGTAAGCTAAAGCACAACATAGATGAACAGAACCAAAAAGATACTTCAGCAAATAACCAATGAAAAACCATGAATCTATTTAAGCAAATGAACAAGTAAACCAGAAATCTATTTAAGGAGGTAAATAGAACTAGGAAGCTACTTAAACAAATGAATAGAACAGAACTCAATGCTAACATAAATGTACAGTAAAGAGGAGCTGTGGTTGCTTGGGTCGGGCCCTAACCCAAGAGCTTCAGTGCTCGAAGTTAACTCAGAGCTGGCTTAAACAAAACTCATTCTTATTGTAGAAACCATGGATTACAAAGAAAACTGTCACAAGTCTTTGCAACTCAGAAATAAAATAGAGTTTTACAATAGAAGTCTAAATCCTAATAAGGTCCTAAGCCTCTCTATTTATACATTTAAAGTCTCTAACGACTTCCCTCTCATTAGGGAGGCTTGGCTCCCAACTTAAGATAAATTATTTTTTGTCCTTTTCACATGCTTGGTTGTCTTTTAGTCTTCAAAGTGATGGCTATGTGCACTTTGAGCTCATGGTGGAGTATTCGAATGGAGGGGTAGTAAACGAGGAGGATTTACCTCCTATAGTTACTCTACCTTGTCCCATTCAAGTCTTTTCCAAGGTCTTTTCCATAGTTATTTTCTTTTATCCTTTATACCTGCATTTTTCCTTGCCGTTACCCCTTTATTCCTACATTACATGC
Organism: Pinus taeda; assembly: GCA_000404065.3. Classification (NCBI taxonomy): domain Eukaryota; kingdom Viridiplantae; phylum Streptophyta; class Pinopsida; order Pinales; family Pinaceae; genus Pinus; species Pinus taeda. The sequence continues at coordinate 14,656 of APFE031115872.1, forward strand.
ACATTAGACCACAAAGCCAAATATCCAAATCTAACTCATTTCATAAACAAAATATAATCAAAAGTATGAAATAAGTTGTGAGAATAGTTGGTTTGACTAAGCTAGGAGGTGAATTAAGGCCAATTAAGACCCATATAATTTCTCAATGATGAGGCTCATCACTTCTTCACTTTCCTTAGGTACACACTTCCTCAATGAGACGATCAGTGCATTGATGGAAGAATTTCATGTATACCACCAGAAGATCACACCTTATCCCCTGTAGGCTAACGGAATGATAGAGGTGCTCAATAAGGTGCTCCAAAATGTGTTGACCAAGGTTTGCAATGCTCAATGAAGTGATTGGGACCAACACATACCTGCAGTATTATGGGCTTATTGAACGACATGCAAGAAGTTAACTGGAAAAACCCCCTTTAGGCTTGTTTATGGCGTTGAAGTGATAATGCCTATGGAATACATCATGCCTAGTCTACGCATAGAAATGCTCATATGTTTGACAAATCACAGAGCCCTAGAGGAGAGGTTTGCACAGCTAGATGAGCTCGAAGAAGAGAGATTTTTGGCTAGATTTCACCAGCAGGTCCAAAAGTAGCGTGAAAAGGCATGGGATGATTGACACATCAAGCTGCGCACATTTAAGGTAAATGACCTGGTTTTATTACATGATAGTAAGTTTGATAAATTTCCTGGGGATTTTAGGATGCACTGGTTAGGGCCTTATGTTATTAAGGAGATTACCAACAGAGGGGTGGTACAACTGGTCAAATTGAATGGAGAACCCTTCCCCGGAAAGGTGAATGGCAGTCACTTGAAACCATACACCAACGGTCTGGCCTTGTGACTAGATGAAGGTAGCTTAAAGGAGGCATGAGAGCAAAAGTTTTAGGTTGATAGCGCAGGAGCAGTGACTGAGAAGACAGTGGAAGATGCGAAGCAGGTGGCAACTCAGTGCATGGCGGAGGTAGCGGTCATACCAGTTGAGCTAGATGGGCTTCACGCAAAGATCTCCTCATCTACTGAGTGACTCGAGGGCGAGTCACGATGTTTGTGTTGGGGGCCTGTTGGAAGCAGGATCCCCCAAGGGCAGTTTTAGGGCTAAAATCCCTTGTTTAAGTTAAGTTTTGGAATAAAATGGTAAGTCTCCACATTTTGTGGTCACGAAGCACGAAGGTGTTATGTTTCATAAAGGGTATTCCACCCTTAGTTTTGTAAAGTAAATTTAGTTTTAAGAGATCCCATGGTCCATGGACCATGGGATTGTATAAAAAGAGCTCAGCTCTAAATAGTTTTATAAAGGACATAGAATGATTGATCATGTAAGAGAGTCGTAGCTCTGAAATAAGAAGTCTAAGGCTTGGGTTGTAGCGTAGGTAGAGGCTCTGCAGCTGAGTGCACAAAGGCCTAGGGTAAAAGTCTGCAGCTGAGTGCATGGACCCCTACAGTTGTGTTCCTAGGGTGGACAGAGTTTGTAAACACTTGGAAGATATTAATAAAGAGAGATATTCTACAATTTCTTTATCTTTTTTCTGTTGATTCATCTAGATATTTTATGTATGAATTTCCTTTATTGTGTTTATATGATGCGCAAATGACCGCAATTACATTGAATAATAGAACGCAGTTACGAATATATGTTTACTCGGTGTTAACTACAATTGTTTGATAAGATAAGTAAGTCACTTAGAGTAAATAGGGGAATCTGTACAACACACTACCATAGTGGCACGAAAGTACCTGAGCAGGAGGTTGGGGCTGCGCGAAGGTCAATCGTACCCTTTTGGGGAGATATTGAAGTCTAGAATAGAGGGATTGTCTTACAATCCCTAGAGTGAACTAACCTACGTGAAGGCAGGGATAGAGGGAATTAAACAATGTCACAACCATCTCAAGGTGAGGAAACTTGGTTCCAGCATCCCCCCATACTGCTTCGGGTGAGACTTCGGTCCGTGCTCTGCGGGCTGATGCCGAAAGGGCCAATAGTGTAGGGATTTGTTTGGCTAATTAACGTTGAACCTGGGTGAGACCCCCTCAAGCCAACACCACGACAAGATCAAAAGGATTCATGATAGGAGGGTAAAATTTGACAACTTTCAAATTGATGACCTTGTGTTGAAATGGGATGTTGAGAATGAAGAAAAGGGAAAACATGGAAAATTTGATAGTTTGTGGAAGGGGCTTTATAAAATTGAAGCTTTCTGTGGAACTAAGGCATATATGTTAAAATATCTAACAGGGGAATTACTTGTTGGAGACCCTCTTAATGGAAAGTTACTCAAGTATTACTTCACCTAAGTTCGGCTGGTTTAAACACACGATTGTATATATCATATTTATTTTTACTACTACATGTGTGGGTGGATTCCATCAAAGATTAAAGCCCATAGTGAAGGCCCTAAGTTTCTAATTAGTTTCTACCATATGTAATAAAGTTTTAGTTAGTCAAGTCATGGTCAGTTAGGTTATTTTTAGTTATGAATATTCAAATAAAGTGCCCAATAGTTAAGGCTACTAGTCTATGGTGTTCTTGGTACCTCGTTGGGAGTTTTTCATCCCAATTGGAGCCAATGTTAGGGCCCTATAATATAGGGATCAAAGTGTGTTTGTCTGACTATTCATTTTGGGTGTCTATTAGTCTATAAATTCACCAAGTATTATTGTCTAAGAGGTATTTATGCAAAAGAGTTAAATTGGTCAAGTCATTGTAAATATGTGTGTCAAAGGAGATCTATTAGTTTTGATTTGAATTGTAAGGTCCATGTGGGGTCATCATTTAAAATTAGTAATCATGGGGAAACAATGTCATTATGGGAAAATGTTGAGGTCATTGTCATAAGAGTCATATTAGCTCATGTCAATTAGGTTTAAAGAACAGTTAATGGTGGGTGACATCAGCAAATGTGCAATAGTCATCACCAAATATGGCATAATCCTATTTGTGCTACACTCAACATTTTTATCTTCTAAAAGTACCATTATTTCCAAAGGAGGAACGAATTTCTATTCAAATCTATCAAATTTCATGCAAGTCCATCCTTCAACCTTCATAGTTTGTCAACATTTCATCTCCAAGGGCATGAAAAAGATTAGTTATGTCGCTACGCATAAGATGCAAGGGAACACTACACATAGCTCAAAGGTTTAGTTCTCCTCATAAAACGTAGTTTCTAGGTGTGTCTGATGATTTGGGGATTTTTTCTCTATTAAAATCTGAAATAATTTACCAATTTCCAATTTTAAAAACTGAGTTTGAAACCTAAGTTTTCTCACTTACACAATGTTGCGCACAGTGGTGTTGTGTACGGGAATTACACATACACACAGTCACCCCAGCTTTGTCCTTTTTAATCGACTAAATGACCTCTAAACCCTGATTTTTCTACACAATGGAGCTTGCGTTAAATTATTAGAATTTATCGTGTTTATTATGACGTGAGTTGATCATACTTCCATGCCCTTTTCCTTTCATTTCCTCAGCATTGCGCATAGCAGGTGTTGCGCATAAAACTAATGACGTTTCTACCTATCCATCAGCCTTGAAATCGTGAAATTTTTAGTGTGCCAACCTTACATAAATTTATTTGAAATTTTCAGAGGTCTTAGGAAGTTTGGAGGCATCTTGAGCCTGCCATTTGGTCAATTAAAGTGTCTTACTCTCTATTGCTACATTTAGGGTGCTACGCACAGGCCAAAATAGAGCATCTTCATCTCTTTCATTACCACTCAAAAGTTTTGGTCTCTTTGCATTGTTTTAGTCATTAAGGTTTGAGAATCATTTTCAACCCTATCTTGAAGCCCCAACCTTGATAAAATAACAACCCCTAGCTCAAAGTTTTTTTTTTATTTTCAGAGTCTTGTTTTTACCAATGAAAACTCCAGAGAAGAAGAGGAGGACAAAGGGAGGATAGATTGTGATGTTTAAACCACAATATCTCTCACTTATCAACTCAAACCCTACCGTTAGGGTAGACTTTGATAAAACAGGTTATGTCAAATTCTGTGAAAGGATACAGGGGTATAATAAGGAGGTGACCAAAGAATTTGCCCTAAATTTTGATGAAGATGAAGTAAAAGTTGGTAAATTGAAATTCATTGTGACAAAAGCCACCATAGCATCAGCCACAAAAATACCTTTGGAGAGGGAGAAATGGTTCAAAGGAATTCCTCTATAGTTGGATAATTATAAGGATTTCATGAAACCAGAGTATAAAAATGAAGAGTTTGGTGTTGTTGTGCCTAGTGACTATTTATTGAAACATTATAGTCGGCTTCTCAAGGTAATTCAGAGGTAATTCACATGTGAAGGAAGATTCACCAAGGTCTATCAATATCACTCCAGGATCATCGTGCATTTCACAAGTAAAAAGACCTTAAAACTACCCTTTTTCCTCTTCGGGAGTTTAGGCAAGATGACTAAGAGAGTAAGGATGAATAAGGGCATGGTTGACGATTATTTCATTTTTCACTGATAAAATTCTTTATATTAGAAAAGCTACGTAAAAAGAGACACATATGCTAGGATTTTCTAACCTCATCCACGTTTACAGTACAATCTGTCAGAAGTCCATCAAGCCATAGGGATACTCCTTCATCCACCACTAAGACTACTTATTCACCCCTAAAGAGTTCTATCAAGAAAAGACATTCATCAAGAGTTGAGAAATCACCAAAGAAAAAGGGAAAAAAATCTAGAATTCTTGCCAAAGGGAGTGGAGATTCCAGTGCCAAGAAAGCCACTCACAAAGGTAGTTGTCAAAAGGTTACCAATGGAGATGCCAGTTGAAGAGCTTATTGAACCTAAGGAAATTCAAGCACAAACAAGTTCTATGGATGAGAAAGACAATCAAGTCAAGGAGTTAGATAAACAGTTAAGAGAAGCTCATTTAGTTATAGCCCAACATCAAAAAGAAAATAGGAAAATAAAGAAGACCATCTTAGGAAAAAAAAATGAACCTAATGAAGACCTACCTATGGTTTAAGCCACATCAGGTGCTGTCAAATCCAAGGGCAAAGTAAAGGAAATCAAGGAAGAGGTCAAGAAGGCGAAGATACCAACAATAGGGTTACAAGATCCTCATATAAAAAGTTACAAATCCAAGAAGGGAAGAAAATACAAGAGGAGAAGGAGGATCAAGGGAAGTTCACCTTCATGAGAATCAATAAGTAATTAAAAGAGGCTAGAGATGAAATTTCTAAGATCAAGCAGCAAGATGGAGAGGCCAGGTAAAGATGGAGTGATCTTATGGACATCTATCATCTAGCCATGGATGATTCCAAATACATGTTGAGCAGATCCCTTCCTCTACATAAGAAATTAAAGAACATCTATAGACAACATTGGACATTGAAGAAGAAATACAGATAAATGAAGGAATATGTTCAACATGCACAACAAAGACTTCAGGAGGAGGATAGAGGAAAGCTAGATTTGTTGGTTCAGGTAGTAGAAGTAAAGAAATCAAGTGAAAAGACTAGTTGACAGTTGCTACCCGTAGATGTTGCGCACAAGGTGGGAAACAATATTATAGGTTCTTGAAAAGGGGAATTTTTCGAAAATTTTGATAATAAAGTTCACCCAGTTTGGGTTACATCTTCAGGCCCTAGTGTCAAGAGTGAGGAGGTCGCTTCATTAATGCTACAAATGTTGATGATGTACATGGTATGTTCTTTGTCATTACAAGGATGAATACCCTCAACCAGAGTGGCATTTCTCTCCACAAGACGTTCTTAGGAACTCTCACTCATATGGGAAAATTCCCTCAATAAGAGTGGCATGTCTCTCCACGAGATGTTCTCCCTACAGTAACTCTCACTCAAATGGGAATTCCTTCAGCATGACAAGCTAATAAAATCTCACATGATGTGGCATACAAGTATCCCTCAACATAATAGTAATCATGAATCTCAAAAACATAAACATCATCTCAGCAAGTTAGAAGAAAAGCATGACATAACTACATCATTTACCTCCACTCTCGGGGATGGCTGAAAAATGCAAAGCTTAGCTGCTGAAACAAACATCACCATTGAATTCCTAGTGTAAAATCGTGTCAAACGACTATAAACTGTTCCCCTTTCTGACACCATCAAATTCTATACCCTTGGGCATCTTGAAGATTCCCCCAAAGGTTCCTTCCCGAAGATGGCTGAAAAAGCCACAGTTAGGATGAAAATTTTAAGCACACCATTGTGCTCCCTGCGAAATTCTATGAAAAATGACTATAAAGTTGGCATCATTCCAACACTGGAAAAAATCAGCCTCCAAGGGAATCTTTTACATTCCATAAGATTCCTCAAAGATTATGTGTTGTTGGGCACCTGCATTTCTGCTACTTAGATGGGGAAATAGACTCCACAGTTGGACTGCTGGTGAGAAAATGTGCAAAAATGACTATCCACTTGTCAAAATCAAACACTGGCATCTCTGGTCTTCAAGGAAATCTTTTCAACATCTTAATATTCTCCTAGTTCAGGGTTCCACACCCTCTGCAAATCATGGTTCCACCCTAGTTTGAGGTTTCGTCTTCCCGATTCCAGCCTCCGCCTAGAAACTATGAAATGGTGAGTTCATATAGTAGACGAGTGATGAAATTTACAAAGTCGTCATCCTTGGCATGTTGGTTAAGGCATAGCATTGGATTTGGGGAGGTTGGGGGTTCCAACCCCGCCAACCCCCACCCATGGCATATTGTTTTAATGGAATTCCAAATTGACACGGGTTTGTTTTTACCAGTAGAATTTTGTTTTAATCGTCAACTCGTTATATATATTACCACCATTTTTGTTTTGGATTGTAGTGGAGGTGCCCAGGTGGTGGGTCAGTCACACTAGCCGGGCATGTTCAAACCCTGTTGCCTCCATTAACTTGGCACCAAATGGAGGGGTGTAGGCCAGGCCCGTCGGTGGGCGGCCTACCCAACACCATTATATATGTATAATCGTTTTTTATATGACCGGGGTTCGGTGGGGGTGGTGACCCGTCGACCCAAACTTAGAATTTTGTTAATATATCTTGTAATATCCTCCAACGGGGGTGGCAGGGGTGGCAACCCACCACCCCTAATATTTTAATATTTTTCGGTTCTCTAACCTTATTATCCATTTTCAATTTTGTCGAATTTAAGGGGTCATAAGAAAATTAACCATCCTACAAATTATCCCATTCTCCAGAGCCAAATTTCGTGCATCGGTTCCCGTTCAATTTGTAGCCTCATTAAGCCTACCACTTGGCTAAGTTTAACCAGAACTTTGATTGTGAATATCTGGAGCATACAAACATGAATTTGAGTGTTTTTCACACTATTGGAATCAAGGTGACGAGCACTACGATATGGTTTTGGTTTCACGTCAATCCGATGACTTTGATTTTTGAGCTATTATGGAGTCACTTCTGAATTTGATCTTGTCTAGAGCCACCTGGATCAATTGTTCATCCATCCTTCACAAGTGATTCAGGATACACTAGGTATCCTCCCATTGGTGAAATTCCATAAAGAGTAGGGAGCCTTAAATGAGGTGATAGTGGGCTAAGTCTCCATCGTTGTCCTTATAGGATTCTCGTTTAGGACCCCTGCTAGTTTGAGTGCTAACAGGACCAAGAGAACACATGCATTCAACCTAGATTATGTAACCAACAAAGAAAACCAAGTTGATGCGAATATTCTTCCTCACATTTGTATATGGGAACTTAGGATGAGACAAAGTTCTCCTTGGGAAGTTTGAGGATGATTTCCAGGATAACCTAAATATCAAGGGATCATTTGGAGAAAGTGATAGAAGTACCAGTGTGGACATGCCTTTCTTAAGGAGGAGGTACAAGATTCTTTCCCAAAATTTGTCCCTATGTGGGTTAAACTCCCACATTTTCCCGTCTCATGTTGGAGTGACAAATGTCTCAAAGTAATTGGAAATGGTGTAGGTCATTACCTAGATAGAGCGGAGACAAAGGGATAATAATTATCTTATGTGAACATCTATTTCGAGATTTATTTAAAGCAAGGAATTCCTTCAGAGACCATTCTTTCACAAAGGTAGTGCAACGTAGTCCAGGCATTATACTACAAACAACTATTTCTTAAATGAAAAAAAAATTCATGATTATGGGCAATGTTTTTCCCTGAACTATACGAAAAATAAGGCTCATTCTGGTGAAGGCCTTACTTTCACTCATGAGGAGAAATGGCATACTCTATAATGTGATGGAAACAAATTCAAAATTGGTTCTAAAAATTCCAATGCATGAAAGGAATATATCATTTCATCTTCAGTAAATATTTTCAATGTTTTTCCTAAGGTGAGTCTAAAACTCTGGTGCTGACAACAGACAATGAGGAAAATATTATCGAGGACAAGTTGTGGATGACCCAAAAATGGATAACCAAATCAATGATTCTACCTTGGTTAGTCCCTCTCAACATCTTTCACATCAGATGACACAAGCCCACTTTGATGGAAAAGGGGAAACTCCTAAACAACAGAATGTTGAGCCTCAATAAAATAAAGATGAAATCAACAAGGCTCTTACTAGAAGTGCCCAAAAGAAGTTGAAATGGAATAGTGATTCATCTAGTCTAGAGATGAAGAGCCTCAAGACAAAATGAAGGCCCTAAAATAAGGAAGCAAGGAAGGTTGAAGGAGAGCAAAACATCAAACTGGTAAATTAATCCCAAGTCACTAAGATATTAAAAAATGTAAGCAACAAAGAACAAGGCAACACCAGATCTGAAGAAGGTAATTCATCTACCTCAAAAGCTAAAAGAAAGTACTTTCATGGATTATCACGGATTTTGGAAACTCCTTTAAGTCCCAGGAAATAAAGGATTTAATAAAAATGGAAATGCCTCTGGTCTTACTCCTTTAAGAGACCAAGTTGGTGGAAGAAGAGATGTTATTCCAGTCAAGAAAATTTTTGGAATAAAAGCACCAAGAAGCTCAAAGATCTAGTGGA
>APFE031115873.1:0-10581 GCA_000404065.3 Pinus taeda
TTTTTTTTTTTTTGTGCAGAAATTGAATGGTACCACCTTGCTCAGCTCGTTGTCTTGATGCTGATGGGCTAGATCACAAATAAGTGCTTCAAAAGATCTCAGACTCTTTTTTTTTTTTTTGAAAACTCCTAACGGAGTTTTACTCCTTCCTGAGCAATACTGCAGTCGTCAATTCCTCAAAATGTCACTGCTGCCAAAAGTCCTGAAGCCAGGCATAGGAACCCTTCACCACTACGCCGATCTGGTGGATCAGAGAGATCTGGATTGTGGATCACTGCTTCTGCTGATCGGATAGAGCGGCGGGGCTGATGTCTGCTGCTGCTGCACTCGCTGATTTGGAATAGATGATGTGCAATCCCCCGATAGAAAGGGAACTATGGTCTTGAGGAGTGTCAGTTGCTACAGATCGCAATATACATAAGGGTCTGACAGTAGTACTCGGCCCAATGTTTCAGGGCTCTAACTAAGGAGGATCGACCGTACCCTTAGCCGTACAAACCGACTACCCTATCGTACGGGCGAGTAATCTCTCCGAGTGCTGTTCTCGGTGTACTGTAGCCACAAGACGGCCGAAAATTTATCTATGGCGAGGCTTCAAGGTAGCTATGGGGCTTCCTATATACCCAGAGGGTACGTGGAAGACAGTCCGTGCGCGGTTCTGTCTAATGCGCTACTACTCGAAGGGTACCCACAGGGGTTACAAGGGAGTCCAACAGACGTGACCACCTCTTGTATTTCCTGCGTGCATGCCTCCCCAAATCCGCAGGTTTATGCGCTCAACGACAGATCCCGTGGTTTAAAGCGCCGGAACACCGTTTCTCTAGCCAAAAAACAAAAATTCTCGCTAAAATTTGGAGATCCCACCGAGCCCTGGAAAGTGCTCTGATACCACTTGTTATGCTTCTTAACCTGCAAAGCAATGCCGAACCGAGAATATGCGAGAAAAATACCCAGAACACAGATTATGCGAAGAAAATATACCCAGAACACAGAATAGTAATGATTTTATTACTCAGAGAGAAATGTTCACAGGCCTCTTCAAGGGGGCAACCTCCAATAGAGCAGAGCTCGATTACAAAACAAGACACAATACTCCTCGCAGGGAGTCTCTATCCCTTATATATGACTCATACATGCAATACCACGGGTCAATACCGTGGGTTTTATTAATACCATCTATCTAATACTACCGTCCATTTACCCTTTATTTAATACTACCGCCCATTTGCAACTAACTGTGGTCCCTTCATTAATTGCGGGTTAACCACTTACAAATATTAATATGGGCTTTATTGACTCTTGACTATGACGTGATCCCATGACATGAATAAGGGGGTTAGGGTGGGACCCTAACAGATTGAAGAAAAGAACAATCAATATGAATAGAAGGTAGGAGTGCAAGCACAACACCTAGAAAATGTTAAAAATAACATTAAAAACAAAAGAAACGAGTGATAGTGCTTTTGTGACCTACACATATAAAACATCATGGCACAACACTAAATAATTGATATCCAACAAAGAAATAATGAATGAGATAAGAAGATCTAACAATGGAGCTAAAGATATCAAGAGCTCTTTAGTCTGATGATTGACAGCAAGGGAGGCAAACTAGGCATTGGCTCACTATCAAAGTCCCCTAGAATTAGTGGTTGGTCTAGTCGTATGATGTTGGGGGGGATGTTAGAGTGAGGGATAATCTAGCATCTAAGGTTGAAAGAAAGAAACTCTAAATATATCTTGTGTCGGTCCTATGGAATTACGAGGTAATCAGATGGGCTGAGGGCACCCTACCCTACAATTATCTGCTATTGGTCCCTCTAATTCTATGAGGACATGTGAACCAATGTACGATTCAACATCGTTGAATTGGTCTTGTTGAAAATGTAACTAGTATCGATCTTCATAATTGTATTTGGCTCATGATGTAATTTTTATGTATTTGTTAAAAGAAAGAAAAAGGAAAATTATTGCAAAAGAAAATTATTTATTTTTATAAGCATGGGTTTCACGCTCTATTTATTATGTTTCTAGGTAAAGGCACCCCTTGTGTGCTTCTAGGGTTGTGTAATTGTCATAGTCACCCTTCTTGGGCTTATTATGTCAAAGAAAGAATAATTATTTCATGTAATTTGGTCATGTAAACCTCCTCCACCAAGTCAGTCTACCCTCTCTTCATGTTTGTCTCATTAAGGAGCTTCAACCACTATATATAGTTGTGCATTCGACCTATTGTAAGGCCATACAAGAAAGAGATTTGATCTGTATTTTCTAAATAAAGAAAGAAATGTGAAAGTGTTAAAATTGGCAACTAGGGCCAAAATCCACATGGGCCATCTTATTGATGACGGTTGATAATTTTCTTGCATTCCTCTCTCCGAGAGGTGTAGTATTGATGAAAAGATCATCTGATTCTGACTTGTACAAATGAAGATATGACTTTTTTATAAGCATGGGTTTCATTCTCTTTTTATTATGTTTCTAAGTCAAGGCACCCATTGGGAGCTTCTAGGGTTGAATCATGAGTCAAGTCATATTATTTATGACAACTGGTATTTTTCTTGTATTCCTTTCTCCGAGAGGTGTAGTATTGATCTAAAGATCATCAGATTCTGACATGTACAAATGAAGATATGATTTTTTTATAACCATGGGTTTCATTCTCTATTTATTATGTTTCTAAGTCAACGCACCCATTGGGAGATTCTAGGGTTGAGTCATGAGTCATTGTCATAGACATCATGTAAAAGATCCTTCTTGGGCTTATTATGTCAAGGAAATAAAAATTATTTCATGTAATTTGGTCATGTAAGACTCCTCCACCAAGTCTGCATGCCCTCTCCTCATGTCAGCCTCATTAAGGAACTTTAGCCACTATATATAGTTGCGCAGTCAACCTATTGTGAGGCCATCAAATCAAGAGATTCGATCTCCAATTTCTAGGTAAAGAAAGAAATATGAAGGGCCTAGAAAGGAAGGTCTTAATATTGCAAGAAGGAAAGGGTTGCAGAAAAGAAGGGAGGGACCAAAAATATTCCTTTATTCTACCACACATGTGAAGAAATTTGAGATAGAAGAACGAAATTTCAAGGCCAAAGGTGCAAGCTGAATTTGAAAGTTGTAGAGAGGGTTAAGACCCTTGTTGACTTATTTTGAAGAGATTGCATTCACTTTTGAAGAAATTGGCTAGAGTTTGACTAATCCTCTTGGAACGATGACTTGGTGGATTGAAGGTGGTCTTTGTCTTGGTCAAAGGGTCTCAGTTGTCTCATTGCATTTGGTTCTTGAAGAAGAGAAGAGAATTTTTGGGTTTCCCCCTAAGATAGGGTTTTTTCCCTGGTTGAGAGCCTACATCTTGTGTCCTTGTTGTTTTGATCTTCATGCATTTATGCTTTGGTAGTTTCTTGATGATAAGATGATTAAAAGACATAAAATAAGATAATAAGAATAATATGATATCACAAGTAATTATCAAGATAAGAAAATATTTCTACCTTTATGATTTTCTAACAGGTCTCAAAGATAATGTTGATCTCTCAAAGGGGGATGCTAAGAAGAGACTTGATATCTCATCCTTCTATTGTTCAATGCACCCTGAAATTTTTTCCATTGCTTATGATTTTGATCTAATGAATCCACATGAAGTTATGAAGTGATCATCTTGGTCATACCACGACGGCGCATGGCATGTAAGAATAGAGATGTGTGGCTAAAAGTCTCTCCAATGAAGAGGGAAAAGCATCACTAGCCATTAGTCTAAAGTTATCAAGTTGCATAATGAAGGGCGCAATGGGCCCAATTTAGTCAATCTTCTCTCCCTTCGCACATAAATACAATGATCTACAACACAAAAATAGAAATTATATTTGCTATGGGAACATAAATGGGCTATAATTACTCGAACAATGCGGAAACCAAATCACAGAGCCATAAAGGAATGTGTCTATCAATTCTCATTACTTAATGAACAAAGTGTATAAATGTTAGTGAATTATATATTACAAAGCAATGGAACACATAGAATATTGCATAAATATAAACACATATATATATGTGGTTCACGCAGTTTGGGCTACGTCCACCCTAAACAACCATTCCTTCCTTTCTGTTATCCAGCAAAATGAAGAGACACGACCTACAATAGATCCATTGTAAAGTCCTATATTTTCTCTCACAGTCTCACCTCTTTATTTCTCGCTCAGAGAATACACACCTGTTACACAGCCTCATTACAATGCCCTCATACAAAAAGAGGGGTTTCCTTCTAGAGAAAAAAACCCTAAACTAAACATAAGTTCTCCCATCAGATCATCCACCTAATGAATGGCCCAGATTGACTAGAAATTACTATACTTTTACAAGGCAATTTTACATCTGTTTTTATCTTTGGGGGCGCTGCCCCCGAAACCCCCGCCAAGGGACCGTTGGCCCCAGACCCCTTAGCTGAGGGGGATTAGCCCCCCTGGACCCCCATGGGGAGAACACATCTCCCTAGTACCACCCCCGCATGGAGGGGTGTACAAACTTCCTGGGTAATACATCCAGCTGTAACAAAGACCTCTAAACAATCATGCTCCACACCCAACAATCTCCCACTTGGAGAATGATTGTAGCAACACCATCTTTGCTTCATTTTCTAGGCAATGACTCATCTTTGGACCTGGCTGTTCCTCATCTTCATCGTCATCCTTGAAGACCAATTGAAACTGAGGATATTCTCAATTACTCCCTGGTCACAACTTTAGTTAGCATATTGGCAGTATTCTGGCTAGTGTGTATCTCTTGTAGCTTCAACTCTCCATCTTCCAACACTGATCATATGAAATGGTGCTTGAGTTGTATGTGTTTATTCGTGGAATAAAATGTTGAGTTCTTTTCAAGATGAATGGCACTTTAGCTATCACTCTATAACGTGCCCATATCATGCTTCTTACCCAATTCACCCATAAACCTTTGTAACGAAATCATTTCTTTACTAGCCTCTATAGTAGCAACATACTCTGCTTCTGTTGTTGAAAGTGCAAGAACACTTTGGATTTTTGAAACCCAACTAACAACTGTTCCTCCTACAGTAAATACACATCCTGTAGTGCTCCTCCTATTATCTTTGTCACTTGCCATATTTGCATCAACTTATCCCTATAGAGAAATGTTTGAACCACAAAGCATAATGCTTCATTTGTGGTACCTTTCAAATATCTGAGAATCCATTTCACTGCCATCCAATGTTCCTTTCCTGGATTGTTCATGTATCCGCTTACAACTCCCACTACATGTGCGATATCAGGCCTTGTGTAGACCATTGCATACATTAATCTTCCAGCTATTGATGCATATGGAACTTTAGACATATAAACCATGTCTTCTTGGATATTTGGGCACATTTCCTTACTAATTTTGAAATGGCTAGAGAAAGGTGTACTATTTGGTTTTTCATTGTGCATATTAAATATTTTCAACACATTTTGTATGTACTCATTCTGAGACAATGTTATTTTGTGATTTTTGCTGTCTCTAGTTATTCTCATACCAAGGACTTGTTTTGCAGCTCCCAAATCCTTCATTGCAAATGAATTTTTCGATTTTCTTTTGAGCACATTTATTTCCTGCATGTTAGACCCTACAATAAGAATGTCACATACATACAATAACAATATAATATAGCTTCCATAATTTTGCTTTTTCAGATAAACACAATGATCATAGTGACATCTAGTATAATCTTGTTCAGACTTAAACTTGTCAAATTTTAGATCCCATTGCCTTGGAGCCTATTTTAAGGCATAAAAGCTCTTCTTCAACCTGCAGACTAGCTTTTCCTTCCCTTTTACCTCATATCCTTGTGGCTATTGCATATATATCTCTTCCTCCAAATCCCCATGGAGAAAGGTTGTCTTTACATCTAAATACTCGAGATGCAAAGCTTCAACTGCTACTAGACTTAAAATAGTTTTGATTGAGGTCATTTTAACAACAGGAGAAAATATTTCATCAAAATCAATACCTTTCTTCTATGCAAACCCCTTCACCACAATTCTAGCTTTATACCTTTGTTTTCCTCCATCTCCTTCCTTCAGTCTGTAAACCCATTTATTTTTCAATGTATCTTTTCCTGCAGGAAACCTAACTAAGTCCCAAGTCTAGTTATGCATTAAGGAGTCCATCTCTTCTTCCATGGATACCTCCCACTTATTCCTACTTTCAACCAACATTAATTCTTCATAAAATTCGGGTTCACCAGAATCAGTCAACAATAAATAACATAATGAAGCAGAGTATCATTCAGGGGGTATAATTATCTTGGTAGATCTTCTAACACCACTTTCAGGTGTTTGGGGTGCTTGTTGCTATTGTGGTGGTTGTTATTGTTATGGTTGTTGATTATTATTATTTTCAGGCACCTTTACATTTTCAATGATTTCATCAAGAACTGCATATTCCTTGTTTTCTTTTTCCTATTTATTTTCCTGCAACTGATTCTTATACAAGACCTTTTCATTGAGTATTACATCTCTGCTCCTAATGATTTTGTGATTTTCGTAATCATATAGCGATAACCAAGCATTAACACCATATCCAATAAAGGTACATTTCTTTGACTTTTCCTCAAGCTTTGTTCTATTTTCTTTATTAATATGGACAAAGGCCTCACAACCAAAAGGCTTTAAAAAATAGTATTTTACCTTTCTACCTGCCCATGCTTCCTCTGGAACACCAGCATCCAAGGAACTTGAAGGCCCTCTATTTATTAGATAAACAAAAGTATCTACAACATCTACCCAAAATTGTAAAGGCAATCCTACATGCAATCTCATGCACCTTGCACGTTCCATGATTGTTCTGTTCATCCTTTCTCACCCACCATTTGCTTGTGGTGTTCTTGGAACTGTCATCTCTCTTCGAATTTCATGCTCTGAACAGTACCTATCAAACTCTTTGTCGCAATATTCACCTCCATTGTCTGATCTGAGACACTTCAATTTCTTTCATGTCTCAACCTAAACTAAAGCTTTCCATTTCTTGAAAGTATCAAATACATAAGATTTATTCTTAATACAATAAATCCAAGTTTTTCTAGTCACATCATCAATAAAAGTAACATAATAACGAGAGCCACTGAGAGATGATACCTGAGCAGGTCCCCATACATTTCTATGCACAAGCTCTAATTTTTTGCTCTTATCTTCTTTCCCAACTCTTGGAAATATGACTCTCTTATATTTTCCATAAATGCAATTCTCACAAAAGTCCAAATCAACATTCTTCAAACCTGGAAACAAATTTCTTTAGTGAAGAATCTTCATCCCCTTTTCACTCATGTGTCTGAGGCTATGATGCCATAATGTTGCATCCGCTCCTTTGGAAGTTAAAAGCATTAACAAAGTTAGAAATACCATTGCATAAATACAATGTACCAACCTTTTCACCTTTTTCTATTACCAGGGCTTCTTTGGTGACCTTCTAAGCTTTATCTATGAAAGTTGCCACACAACCTTCACCACCTAATTGCCCTATTGAAATCAGATTTTTCTTAAGATCTGGAAAATGCCTTACCTCCTTTAGTAGCCATTGATTTCCATTCTGATTTTTTACAAGAAGCTTACCCATTCCAACAATTTTATAGGGTTTATCATCACCCAAACAGACTTGTCTAAAATCTCCTTGAACATAGTCATGAAAATATTTCTTATAAGGTGTGGCATGGAACGAGGCCCCTAAATCTACCACCCAGGAATTAGTAATATTTTCGAAAGAAAGAATCAAAGCATCTTGTAACACCTCACCTGTCACATTTGCTTCATCATTGTTTTCTTGTTGTGCATCTCCTTCTTTTCCCTTCCGAGATCTACAATATTTCTTTAGGCGTCCTTTCTTTTCGCATTTCCAACACACTATCCCTGATATGGACTTGGGTATGCCTTTCCTTGATTTACTAGGATATCTTGAGCTCTTTCCTCTTTCCAATTTTCTTCCCCTAGATTCTGCACTCAAAGCACTACCTGATGTCTCACAGAAGCTTTTCTATCACATTTCCTCACTAAGGATAGCACCAACAACATCATCAAAATTTAAATTACTAGATCCAGAAATAGAGTTACTAATGGCTATTACTAAACCATTCCAACTTTCTGGCAATGAGCACAAGAGTAACAGAGCTCTAACTTCATCATCAAAGTTTACCCCTATAGAACTTAACTAACTTGTAATAGTATTAAAATCATTTAAATGGCCTGCAACAGATCCACCTTCTGACATATTTATATTAAATAATCGTTTCATAAGAAATACCTTGTTTGAGACCGAGAGTTTTTCATATAGTTTCACCAACACCTTAATCAAACCCTCTTTCGTTATTTCCTTTGAAATGTAGAAGGCGACCGACACTGCAAGGTACAACCATACTGTTTCAAGTGCCTTTCTTTCAAGAAGGTTCCATTCTTCATCTGTCATACCTGTCGGCATCTTTGTTTTTCTGCCCAATGGTAGGTACAAATTTTTGATACAAATAATCTTCCATCTGCATCTTCCACAATGAGAAGTTTTGGCAATTAAATTTATCAACCCTAAACTTACCATCCTCCACCATTGCTCCCATTCGAATGAGGAACCCTTCTTTCTTGCGAGTTTAGAAGCCAAATACGCCTTCAGCTCTAATACAAGTTGTTAGTAAATTATATATTACAGAGCAATGGAACACATAGAATATTTCATAAATATAAACAAAGAAAATGCATAAAACCGGAGAGACATAGATATACGTGGTTCATCTAGGTTGGGCTATGTCCACCCCAAATAGGCAATCCTTCCTTTCTATTATCCAGCGAAATGAAGAGACACAACCTATAACAGATCTATTGTAATATCCTCTGTTTTCTCTCATAGTCTCACTTCTCTATTTCTCACTCAGAGAATACACACCTATTACACAACCTCAATACAATGCCCTCATACAAAGAGAAGGGTTTCCTTCTACGGCAAAAAACCCTAAACTAAACATAAGTTCTACCATTAGATCATCTACCTAATGAACGACCGAGATAGACTAGAAATTACTATACTTTTAGAAGGTAATTTTACATCTATGTTTAGCTTCAGTGGCGCTGCCGCCGAAACCCCCACCAGGGGACCGTTGGCCCCAGGACCCCCCAGCCGAGGGGGATTAGCCCCCGTGGATCCCCGTAGGAAGGACAAGTCCCCCCAGCACCCCCCTGCATGGAGGGGTCTACAAACTTCCTCGGGTATACATGCGTCTGAAAAAAAGACCTCTAAATGATCATGCTCCACACCCAACAATAAACTGTATGCACATATTTCAATTATACACCTCAACATTCTACTCATATTCTACTACCAAGCCTTATTATTCTACAAAATTCTCTATTGGCTATCCCACACATATTTAATGGTTTCCATCATGGTTATCATAGCCCAACAAATTGTTTGGATTCTCTAACTCTTCATATGTGTCTATGTCACTTACTTCCAAACCTTTAGCTCCTTAGGATGCCTTAGATCAACACCAATCACTTTGCATTCTATTGTGTGAGCTTTAACGGTATCATTGGCACATTTTCTTTATCAACTACACTCAGTAAGCTCACCATGGGTGCTTTCATGTCATACTCATGTTCCTTCCATCTCAAATGAATTTTTCATTGCATGCATTATTTTCCTTTCCTTATCATGTTGAAATTATACTATGTACTTTCCTTTCCTTCCATGCTTATCAATGTCACACTTGCCTAGCTCCGCGATAAACTTAGTTGTTCCAAGGATACTCATGTGGGATAAAGATGTTAATCAAGTATAATTTTGGTACAAAGTGTGTTAGGAAAACGTTGTAATAAGGTGGTTAGGATATAATAAGACATGAGTTGTTCCTCACAAGAATAATGGAACATGGCTTCATCACTAGTTATTCATGTGAATGGAATACTTCATTAATTCTTCCAACACGTCTATGTAATGTGCATTAAATAATTTTAACAATATGCCCATCTCGAGTAAAAAGGCAAGAAATGTGGCCCAAAGTTTGTAAGAAAGAAATCCTTTTTATACTAGTGTGTTTTATAACATATTTTACCTGACTTAAGTTTGTGACTACATGTTGCAATATTTATATTTCTAAATAATAATCCTCCTTGGTCATTGTATTGTAAAATGGGGGAATTATATCTGAATCACTAACCTCAAAACAAAAAAATTTAACACTTAGGATAACATAAGAGATAGTAATTTTATTAATGTATAGAAAATGACCGTAGAAGTAGGTCAATGCAAAAGCTGATCCGGATTTAAACAGGAACGCAATAGATTACAGAGATAACCATAAATACAGAGATGCGATAACCATAAATAAAGAGATGCAGCGGAAATAACACTTCATTTCATTAATGGAAAATACCGCGAAATATGCTTACAACCAGAATTGGAAATAAACCAGCTAGGACGATGGTAGCTTATCTCTGAGAAGAGATGTGCGGCTACATGTCTCTGAACTGTTCCCGAACTTGTGTTACAATGAGGCTCGAAGGCCTATTTATTATTAAGAAACAATGGAAAACCCTTCATATTCCAAAA
>APFE031115878.1:0-10256 GCA_000404065.3 Pinus taeda
CCATAACTATAGATTAAATAAAACTAATTAATCAATTGAAGCTAGTTTTCCAAAATTTTGTTAATATATATTGATTTCTTTATGTTTTGAGAGCATTTTCTTTTTTGAAATGTTGCTGATGTTTTGTTTACATTATTATTTAAAATATGTCCATGGTGAGAATTAAGAACCACCCAGAGAAAATTTTAAGTAGGAGTTATTTTCATTTTTTACTCTGCTCAAAATGTTAGTTATAGTTGAAATCGTAGTTAAATATTTCATATTTCAATAGTTTCCTCATAATTTGGTAATGTATGAGATTTATAACCAAATTTTTTGAGTTCATCCTTTCATTCCCATTAATTATTAAAAAATTCCCATCAACCCTAGAATGCACACTATTGATTTATGTATGATATTCAAGACCAATCGCTCTATATCATTGTTGCATACTTATAGAGACTTTCGAATTCTAAATTTTGTGTTTATGATGTAGCCGAGATCTTTCCTCACATCCACTTTTTTGGCATGCATTCACGGTGCGTACAAAATTTTTCCATCAGAATGTTTTTTGGCATGCATTCACGGCGACATATTAGAATGTTATGCCATCAGAATATTGGGAATTCGATGCAACCCACAATTTTTCTTGGAACATTTTTGTCTTGATACAGACAAAATGGCAAGTGACATTACACTTCTTTTTATAACTAATATCATTGGATATTGGGTATCAGCGTATCGGGATTTTAAAACTTAAGCATATTAGAAAAACACTTTATGAAATGCATGACATGAGTTTGTCACGTCCTCGTAGATAGAAATACGCAACTTTAACTAATGATTGAGTTTGCTTTGATATGGGATCTTGAATTGTTGAGATACCAGGTGATCAGGAGTTCGAATATTGGATGATCAAGTTTCACATTTTTGAGAGAGCTACTGAAGCACCCTTCTATTAAAAGACCTGATTTACTTATGTACCTATACTAACATAAATGTTAACAGAATTATTGTAGTCAATCAACATTTTAGGTGTTGAGGGTCGGTGTTTCAGTATTTCTAGTTAAACCAAATACCGTAATAAGGCCTCACTCAAGTCATAGAACTTTTCTCTCGAAATAGTGGGGAAAAAACCGTCGTTTAGTGAACAATCTTTCATCATGCTTTTTCCAACTATCTACCTGATTTATTTAGAAAATACATAATCACATGCAGATATACATGAATCAATTTATGGAGAAATAAATATATAAAAGATACCCTCACAGAAAAAATATACACATCTGGTCCTGAAAGTGAGACGTTACAATTATGTAATTCTAATAACTAGTTTTTTAAAAAGATTATAGAGTATTTATAATCATTCTACAGGTAACTGTGAATCTAATTATCTAATTTTAATAGCTAATCTTTAAAGACATTATAGAGTATTTATAATCACCCCTCTACTCCACACATGCCATTACCATTCTCACCTTCTCTACCATTCTCTTTCACTTGTTTTTTTGGTGTGTTATATTATCATAGAGGATCTTATAAAAATAGTGAATTATTTGGCCTAATAAATATTTATTGAAATCTTCAAATTTTCGAAATATCTTAAAAAAAAATTAACTTTTTCTACTTTTATAACAATCATATTAAATTGGGCTTTTTTGTCTTCTTACATGGCCACAAGGATATATTTATAAAACCCTTGAAACAAAACAAATATTTCTAGAACGATTGCATTTTAGGAAAATTATAAAATTACAAAAAAAATATTTCTAGAAGTATTTCATCTCAGGAAAATAATAAAATTACAACTTTAAAGGACTATGAGGAAGTCAACTTCCTCTCATAAACCCTAGCACCCTTTTGCAGTCAACTATCGACTTGATTGGAAGATATGCTCCTAGATCGAAGTTCTAGGAAATATGAATTTGTTCATGAGCTTTTTCCTATGAGATATTCCACATTTTTACCATATTTATCTATCTCTTTTAAGACAACAAAATTGGAAACCAATTCAAATGTATATTAAAAATGATCTCAATGAATGATGTACATAGTGTACATATTAATGCAATGAGAAAAACGTTGATTCAGTTTTCGGGTTTTCTTAGACTCTAACAACTGATCACCATAACAGAGACTAACCGAACCTTAATCCCAAGGATTATTTGTCTAACATTCCCACCTTAATCTAAAGCGATGTATCAAAGTCCAAGAATGAGAGCTAAAAATGTGAAAATGCATCATGTCTCTCGGAAATCGTTTTCAAAGGATGACCACAAACCAAGGATGGTGGTTTTTAAGAGAAAACCAGAAATGATACCCACATCTAGAACCTTCAAAGCAGTTCTCAAATCGATAAAAAATATCAACTCTAGAACCATCAATGTAGTTCCTCGAAAAATTCTGACTCTAACTAGAAGTTGAAGTCTTCTGCTAGTGGAAGTGCTCGTTCACAAATCTCATCATGCCAAAAACATGGAACAACTCTGCCTATAACTCTGAATATGAACTTGGGCTCTAGACTGTAGTAGCAAAATTGTGATCTATGTCTTCGATTTGTTTGACAAATCTTCAAACCTGTAGCATACTATCATAGTTAGGCTCGCTTGACAAATCTTTGAACATGTAGCAGACCAAATAAATTCCATAAATTCTCCGCTTGTCAGATACATGGTGAGAATATGAAGTACTCTTCATTGTAATACTAGTCAATATTGTTGAAAATATCTTGCGGTATAACCTATAAAAATTCTTGGTTGTTTTGGACCAATCCCAAGAAGCAATCAATCCAAAATTTAATTTCTCTCTTGCAATAGTCTTCTTTTTGGAATATTTTTTTGAATGGTGATAGTTCTTTCCACAATGCTCACACGGGTGGAGATAACAACATCGATCTTTCACATGTCCAACTTTATTACAATGTTGGCATCGATCAATTTGTTCTGGAACAATACCATCCATAAATCTAGCACTATGAAACTTTATAGGTTTTGAAAAGTTAGGAACGTAAAAGAAAACATCTTTATTATATCTCAAACAAGTTCTGTTTCTATTATGCACAATTTCTTCCCAAGGTTTGACAAATGTTTTGGGAAGTGGAGGTTCAATTTTTACATGTACATGCAATTTATCTTTTGAAATGGCTTCATCAATCTCTCACTATTGTTTGCAATTAGAATTGTCTTGTTGTACTTGATATTCATTGTGGATAAATTCAATTGTCTCCAATGCATCATGTAAACACATTTTGATATCAACAAGACTTACTTTGCTGACATTTACCAATTCATAAATAGTGGTACTAATGAAAATTTTTAATATATCTAATACATTTTTAATTTGAGTCATTTTAGTCAATCTCTAGTGCTGGGTTCAACCAAAAATTCACCCATTTTACAATGTAAAATTAGCAAAAAAGTATGAATAGTTGTGATTATAATATTCAAAATGTTGAAAAGAAAGGAAGGACAAGCCTACAAGGTGAAAATAAACATTCTTACAAAGTTAATTTTTTATTGAATCTTTTCCAAAGCATTCACTCTCATCAACCAATTAGCTGATTTGAATATGTGTCCAATTATAAAATATGTCACCAAAATATAACTTCTCAAGCAATGGTTCAAAACCTTACTAACACTCCACTCTTCTAGTAACAATTTACTCAACAAAAAACAATACTACATTAAAATTAAAATCCCAATGTCACCATGTGGAGTGTAACTTGGAGTTGATGAAAATCTCTTTACTATTAGTTTCATTCAGGACCATTCCAACTATGCACTTTTAGAATGCACACATGGAAGCAAAAATTCACTTTAAGAATGCTTACAACATCTATGATTTATCATGAAGTTTAACAAAACTAAAAACTCTATCCATCACACTTACTTGGTGGGATAATAATCCATTTATTTGGCGTTGAACACAGATTATAGAATCTGGCAAACAATATTGAACTGTGCTATTTATTTTTCATTTGATGACATGTATACTCCAATCAAATTGCTAGTGCTATGTATCATATATAACTACACTCAGAACATCTAAAGCATTGGATACAGATACATTTATCTCTTCTTAGAGGAAAAATATGGGTAATCAAGCAATACCAACGTTAACGAAGTCAATGATTTTCTTAGAATTATAGTATATTAAACTTGTCGATCACAGGTTGTCAATCCATGTTAGACAAACTGAATCCCCTTCCTAGTGTGTTTTACAACACCTATTCCCAATTATAAAATAAACTTCACATGATCCAAAATTTATCACTAAATTATTAAAAAAATAAGTCCTTATTCCAAACACATACTAGGATCCAAGGCAACCAACCGCTCATTGTTCAAACAATGAAGGTTCGAACTCAAAAATCCTTGACTGCTGGTAAAATATGTAGATCCATCGTCTTTGATTAAAACCTTCATTTGGCGTTGCTTTCTCATCCACTTTTTCTCAGTGCCTATTAGACATCATTGTGCTAAGAAGACCACTAGAATTCCACTTATTTATTGTTAATATTGTCACATTCACAACCAATGATTTTACTATCTTCCATCTTTTTTTATCAACAAGTGATCGAATCAAAGATTATGGAAATTATAGTAAGCACACCAAAGGCTAGTGGTAGGCTTGAATTAACTATTATCAGTCACGAGCATGTATTACTCCTTGGAAATACTCACTGATCACAAAATGAAATGTTGAATAGTGCTTCTCCTCCTCCAACTTCAAATTTCATGCCGCACATTTTCCTCATGTTTGAATGCTCAACCTCATTTTTTCTCTGTCATGGGATGGGTTACTTAGCCACGTATTGGACAGAGTCAAGTCCAACTTAGTGATAAGCCTTTTCCCACCCCTTCTCATGTATTTATGATATTTGTTTAAAATCGCGATGGAATATTTTAACGGAGGCTAGATTTTATTATGAATTGGATATCCACAGTCTTGATGTATCCATAAATTCACCATCAATTTCATCACATTTTAATCTCAATTATACTAGCATGGTTGACAATTGACTTTAAACTTAGCATGAGATATATGTGCTTCAAGTTCCTTACAATTTGAATCATGACCAGGCACTCAACTCTAACATCTCAAGATATCAAACCCTCACAACGATTTTTCTTAATTCATTATGCACACATTTGTACACCTACAAGGACTTCCAAAGTGTTCACACATAGTCCTTAGAAGTGATTTTATCTTAAAATTGCTACAATATGCAGAGTGACAAACAAATAATAAACCATAATATAGGGGTTAGAGTAGTTGTCATTGGGAATATTCACTTAATATCATAATACTTACAATTATATAGATTGGCCTGATTTTCATAGTTTTATGGGCTTTTCTCAGCCCTAACCACTTCATCTTTTTCTTACTACTCACTCTTCTTTCCTATCCTCTCTACACCACGTCTTTATTAGCCTTACAAGACAAAAATTAACTTATGATATGCCTCTATAGTTTTCCATCCTTTAGAGGAGGTGCAAAATATCTTAGCCTAGCATTTGTCATTGTTTACAAAATCACACTTGGGAAAAAGTTCTACCTCATTAAAATTCCTCATATTAGTACACATGTAACCACATCAAAACCTACAACATTCTAATTTGTACAAGACCAAAATGGAGTAAAATCCATTCCCTCTAGGAAAATGTAATTACCATCTTGGGTGTAGACAAAATTGGTTGCCTAGGGATTGATGCTATTGCATCATCCACCAATGGTAAATGTTCAACTAGGTGATTTCCAGTTGACTAATTAATGTAAATACTCTTTATCTCTAAGTTTCTTCACTTCCTTCTTACTTGACACTTCTTCAATTTCATTTTGTGTCACTTTTGGTAGTTTATTTTTCCATTCAATTGTATCAAATTTCTTAACTACATTTGTTGTAATTTATCGTCTTCCTTATATGAATACAAATATGCAACATTTAAAATTGGTAAATCCCCAATATTATTTGGGAATTTTTTTTCATAAAAATATGAAAAACATTTCCTCAAAGCCTTACATCGTTCAATTTTTTGAGTTATAGTTTTTATATGTAGTTGTAGGAAATATTTCCTTTCTAAGGCATTCCTTAACTAAATCCACAACTTTAGCATCTAATTGTCTCCTTCTCATATATGGTTTCTCCTTGTATTTTCTACTACTATTCTTAGCTATTGTTTGAGTCTTTTCTACAATTTATGCATACTTACTGCAAAATTTTCACCATCAATGCTTCTCTATTCTTTTCTTCCTAAAATAATTAATTCATAGATTCCTATAAGATGTATTGCATACAAATCCTAGAGTGGAATTAACCCTATGCTTCTATTTGGTGAATCTTTTTAAGAAAATTTTACTTGTGCAAGTACATGATCCCACTATTCGATATGATCACTTACCAAAGTCCTCAAAGTGCTTTTCAAACTTATGGTTACCACTACTATTTATCTATCTGTATGTGGGTGGTATGGTGAAATTAAATTGAGGTCTCTATAAATGACCCATCAACTTTCTATCTCTAGAAGAAACAATTCCTTTTGGCAACCTATGTAACCTAACCACTTCTTTAAAAATAAATTTGCAATATTACTGGAATCACTTGCATTTTTTCAAGCCATAAAATGTGTTATTTTGGGAAATATATCAACAATAATAAAATGTAATCATTACAACTTTTGGGTTCTTCATAATCCCAATATAAAGTCCATACTTACAAAATACCACAATTTATGAGGGGTAGGAAATGTTTGATGAAAACCTACATTGTGCCTCTTTCCTTTGGCATGTTATCCTACATATTCAAATAAATCTCTTCACATAAACTCTCATACTTAGCAAAAATTATGAAGCATTTAATTAAGAAAAAGTTTTGTCTTGCCCAAAATGTCCCACTAATCTATCACTAAGTTTTTTCTTTCAAAATATTTTCCCACTTGGAACTTTTTCTAGGTTTTAACCATGTACAATTAATTGTTACAAATAGATTCTTAACACAGTAAAAAATATGCAATGGTAAGTATACACATTAACACAAATATTTTACAATAAAAAGACAAAACTAGTATAACTAGATTTTTTTTCAATATATTATTCTTTATTGCATTCATAGGTGCTCTCTATCTCAATATGGTAGATATGTTGTAATTTCGTGCTCTATTTTGTCAAATTACATAAACTAAAAAACTAAAAAAGAATAAAAATAAAATAAAATAAACTAATAATTAAAGTAGAATAGTTAATTCGGCGTTTATAGTTTTTGGACTCTAGATTTTGAATATAATATTTTTATTTTAAAATATAATATAATAATTTTTATTTCTTTAATAAATTACACATTTTTTAGTGGTTTCAGAGGTGTTTTCCAACCCAATATGCTAGAGATGTGCAATGTAACATGATGTAATGTAATTTAAACATTTTGATTAGGTAAAAAATAAATAAAAAATATGGGTAGAGAGATGTGTAGCTTAATGTAACACAATATAATGTAAACATTTTAATTGGGTGAAAGTAATGAAAATAAAAATAACCCAATAAAAATAATGAAATAACAAAATTAAATAACTTATAATATATAAATAATAATAAAATAAAAAATTATCCATGGTATTAATCACCTATGGTATTGAACCGTGATATTCATGTGGAATATAACCTATTTAAAGGGGAAATTAGACTAGCCTAGATCCATCTTAGTTTGATGTTATAGTGCAACATAAAAAACTCATTCTAATGACTTCTTTGATAATCACCTTAATATAATATATGTAATATATTCTCTTAATTTATGTGTAATAAAGTGCTCTAGAAATAGAGCTCTCATGGATATATGATGGTACGTTTAGAAATGAATAAGCTAACTATGAAAGTGAGTTGGGATGAGGGGAGGAGATGTGGGAAATAATGTAATTATCATGTTTTATCTAATACTTATGCCTACCCTCATTGACTTTTTACTAGGTTGTGATAAATATTGGTAAAATATAATACTATAATATTATAGTTTACCCGATGTTTCCCTTCAACTTCTCCACTTTTTATTGTAATTTTTCTTTATATTTGAAATTTAAGAGTAAATAAACTCAAATATAAAATTAGTAGGGATGAGGAGAAATATTAAGTAAAATGTAATATTTAGGTTGGGAGAGATGGGAAATATTAGGTAAAATATAATAATATTACATTTTAATTGGTAATTCGCCCCACCCTCACCACTTTTTACTAGGTGGGAGTGGTAATAAATATTGGGTAAATATAATACTACAATGTTATATCTTATCTTATATTTTTCCAAAAGATTTTTCTCTCCAAACGATCCACTTTTATTAAAAAAATTCTTTATATTGAGTTCATAAGTAAATTTAACTTCCTATTTAAGCATTTGATCCAATATGGGTAGAGATGTAATGTTTAACATTTTGACTTGGTGAAAATAAAGTAATAAATTAAAAAAAAATAAATAAGAAAGTAAAAATTAATAGCTATCTTATGTTTATATTTATATTTATAATTAATTATATTATAATTAACCAAAAATAGATCCATCTTTACCTTTAGATCTACCCAAGCATTGAGAGGATCCAATTTCTTGAGATGCAAACCTCTTTTAAAGTGAAAAGAGATTTGATCCCTCTTGGCGATTGGTAGATCTAGAGTTAAGATGGATCTAGGTTGGTAATATTAAAATACAATATACATATCCTATAACATCCATAAACTACTAATCCATTTATTTAAGATTCCAATACAACTATGGTTCTTTAATGAAAAGTAAAAAACCATGGGGTAAATCATCATGTGCCTCAAAAACACTAAAGAAAAAACTCATGTGTCAAAAATTGCCAAAAATCGATGCAAATGTCCCCCCTCCATTTTCTTTTCAAGGCTACTACTCTCGAATCCTCCCCATGCAATGGGGATTCCACCCTTGCGAACATCAGTGGGGGGTGGGGGGGGGGGGGGTTGTGGTGGGATTTCCCTTGCTTGTGACCCCCTCTAATTGGCTAGGGGGGTGGGGGATGGGAGGGGTTGTCACTCCCCTATGACCCCCTATTGCACCTAATAGAACATACAATTTGTGATGCTAGTCATGCATACAATATATCACATAATACACACCTTTTGGAATGAAAAGGTGATTTCCTTTGAAAAATGGTCCATTCTACAACATGTACTCCATCCATGACCTTTTATCTCTATTGATTGGATTCTCCCAATCTAGATCATCTTTATACATCTCCTTCAAATGTTAAAATATGAATCCTTGAATTTGGTATTCCTACAAAACCAAGCTCCTAATCAAAGCATCTACAATACTATTAGATTGTCCACTAATTTTCTTAAGAAAAAAGTGATTTTTTTTGTGAAAAATTCAACTCATTTGGCATGTCTATGATTCAATTTTTTTGTTAAGATATTCATCACAACAAGTGGTTGTTAAAATAAAGAACAAATTATTTTTTCTTTAGATGACACTTCCACTTTCTTATTTTTTTAACAATAACGTAATATTTTTTAATCATAAGTTGAATATTTATGTTTTGATTCATTCAATTTTTGACTGAAATGAGCTATAGGTTTATGATCCTCACTGAAAACGACACCAATTGTAACTCAAATCACATCACATTTTACTTGAAATAACTTAATGAAGTTGGGCAATGTCAAAAAAATATGTTCAATCATCTTCTTCTTAAGTGGTTGGAAGCCCTTATGTCCACGTGATCTTAGATAGATGGTGATTGGGTGCTCTGTTAAGGCATTTTCTGATGTGAAGTCGCTGCTTGAATTCGCTACTCCGATTGGGGTGATACATTGGACATGTTGAAGATGTAGTTCTGCCAAGCTTACAAAAATAAAAAGATTGGTTGGAAGCCTTTCTCGACTATAATTTTCCATTCAAATAACTATGTGTCCTTGTTTATTGTCTCCCTAATTCGAGCATTATATATTGCTAAAATTTTTAATAAACATTCTATAAAAGCTCATAAGTCTATGAAAGCTTCTAAAAACAAATATTTTATTTAAGAAAGGACTTTCAATGATAACACTGATCATTTCTGAGTCCATCTTCAATCAATTTATATGAAAAACCTGATATAAACCAATTATGTGTTCATAAATGAATACTTCTTCAAATTTAACAATAGTATCTCTTACAACAATTTCATCAAATCAATTTTCTAATTTATCATATGATCTTCCCTGAATTAACTATAAAACAATATGACATTCAAATATATAATAATAAATTTTCCAATAAATTATTTGAGAAA
>APFE031115885.1:0-18926 GCA_000404065.3 Pinus taeda
TTTTGGCAACAGGGGAGAAGGTGTCAGTGTAGTCAATGCCTTCAACCTGTGAAAAGCCCTTAGCAACAAGACGAGCTTTATGTTTATCAACTTTCCCATCTGGTCCATACTTGGTTCTGTAAACCCATTTACATCTAACAAGTTTGCGTCCCTTTGGTAGAGGAACAAGATCCCATGTATCATTTGCCAACAACGAATGATATTCTTCATTCATAGTTGCTTCCCAATGTGGATGGCCTGAAGCTTCTGCAAAAGTGTCAGGATCATGATTTACTGGAGCTTGAGCCAGTAAAGAAGAGGCTCTTTCAAACTGAGAACGTGTACGTCGCTGATCTGTAGGATCACCGGAAGATCACCTGCTGCATCCCTAGTAGCACGGACCCATCTTGGAAGGTGAGGATCCTGAGAAGGTGGGGGAGGATTGTCATCATCACTTTCATCATATGAAGAAGAAATGTTTTCAAAAGTAGAAGAGATAGGAAGAGGTGGCACATCCGCCGGACTAGGCTCGCAGGCCGATTTATTTTCATCAAATTTTACATTTCTTCTAATGATAACATTTTCGGACTTAAATGGAATAAGTCTATAACCTTTTACATCTTCAGAATATCCAACAAAAGTACATTTCTCACTCTTAGGTTCTAAAGCTTTATGCTTTTCATCTGGAATATGGGCCCATGCTTCACTTCCAAAATACGAAAGTGACTTACATCTGGTTTAATGGAACTCCAAGCTTCTTCTGGAGTGATATTCTTTAGAACCTTAGTAGGAGTGCGATTTATTATATAATTTGCACAATTAATTGCTTCGGTCCAAAAACTAAGACTGAGTCCTTTAGATTGCAGCATACAATTAGCCATTTCCTTTAAGGTGCGATTTTTCCTTTCAGCTACACCATTTTGTTGTGGAGTGTATGGAACAGTATGTTGCATTTGAATTCCATTTTCGGTGCCAAAGTTGATGAATGTGTTTTTAACATATTCTCCACCATGATCAATTCTTAGCTTAAGAATTTGATGTCCAGATTGTTTTTCAACAAAGGCTTTGAAGGCCAAAAATGTGTTAAATACTTCGCTCTTGAGTTTTAAGAAGTATACCCAAGTGAGTCTGGAGAAATCATCAATGAAAGTTAAGAAATACTTGCAGCCAGAGAATGAAGCAACAGGAAGTGGACCACACAAATCACTGTGAACAAGCTGTAAAGGGGCCGAGGCGTGCCAAGAGGCACGTTTGTTAAAACTGTCCCGATGATGTTTTCCGAGTACACATCCGGAACAAACACCATCTCTGCAAGATACCATAGGAAGACCTGTCACCATATTTTCTTTACATAGATGCTGAAGGGAGCGATAGTTTAAGTGACCAAATCGCTCATGCCAAAGTTTGCTCACTTCATCACTATGAGCAACAAATACTGAGGGAAGATTTGATGACCCAAAGTTGTGAAACTTATACAACCTTGTGGAATCATCAGCAATACCAGTAGCTAGAATCTGTTTAGGATCTCTTAGATCCTTGATACAACAGCATGAGGTGAAAATTCAACGATTTTACTTTCACCTGAATGAGTTATCTGATATACAGATAGAAGGTTGCAGGATAAGGTTGGAACACATAATACATCATTAAATTGACCATTGTCTATATGAACAGTTCCAGTCCCTACAACACTAAGAGATCTATCATCACCAACATATATATTTTGGGTGTTACAATCATTTAAAGAAGAAAACATGGCTTTATTTTTGGCCATGTGATAAGAAGCTCCAGAATCAATGAGCCACTCATGAGAATGAGAGGAAGAAGATAAATTTAGTGCATAGCTAGACCGAGATGCTTGACAACCACATGCAGAAAGTGCCATCCTGAAGATGAATTTGAAGAGTGCTCCAAATGGATGTTATGCTTCTTCATTGCTGCTTCCAAGGCTTCCATCTTCTTAAAGCATTTAGATTCTAAGTGGCCATCTCGATTACAAAAGTTACAATGTCTATCAGTCTTCTTCCATTTGTTTTATTGGTCTTATCATTTGCTGAAATGATCTTTCATTTTGAGACTGAGTTTGCTTAGGACCCTTGTTTGGTTTAGGACCATTCTTTTTAGGATATGACTTCTTAGGATTCTTTAAATTTGGTTGCTGCTGGGCGGCTAACGCTTTCTTGGAAGAATTTCCAAGATTAAGAAGACCAAGGTGTAAGAGTTTTTCTTGTTCTCTTATTAAAGAATCACAAAAAGAGTCAAAGGAAGGGGCCTTGTAGTCTTTTCCTTGACAAATGAAAGCTTCCTTTGTAGAATGGAAGGTGGAAACAAATACAGAGTAGGCTGGTCCCAACTTAGTAAGGATGGAATAAATAAGGTTACTATCTTCTTTCTTAACCTTAACACCTTCCAAGAGATATCTAAGGGTCTTGAATTTGGACAAGAAAACTTCAATGCAAGAAAAATTATTAGGATCCAATGTAAGCAACTCATTTTCAAGTTGATGGGCTCTAATTTCATTTTAATCCCAAAAACTTTAGTGATTTGGTCCAATGCTTCATGAGGAGTATCAAGTTCTGCAATATGGAATCTAAGATCAGGAGAAATAGACATCCCTATCAAACCACGTGCTTGATCTTGTCTATTTTCCCATTTTACAACCTTGTCTTCATCTTTTGGTTTCTTCTCTTGGCCGTGGCTATTCTGTAGAGACCTTTACTTCTAAGTAAATCTTCCATGTAGGATACCCATTGAAAGTAGTTAGTGCTGTCAAGAATGACTTGGCATGGAATTTCCATTTTTTTTTTTAACTGAAGCTGAAGATGCTGAAAGTAAGTGTTCCAATGGATAGATCTCGAAAAAATAGGCTGTTTTAAAAAAAACGGCTCTGAAAAAGGCTTCCGGATGAAGAAGTTATGGCTTTTTAAAAAAAATTGTTGAAGTCGCCGGCAAAGTGCGCGAATGTGCGGGAATGAAAAAACGCCCCCACAAAATGGAGATTTGAACCCAAGACCTCTACTCTCTTAAAATAGCTTTGAACCAATTGATCTATACAAAAAATGAGAGAGAGAGAGAGAGAGAGAGAGAGAAGGGGGCGGCTTTGGTTGCGTGCTTGCCTTGAGAAACCTCTTTTTCCCTACAAAACACAAAACACAAAAACCCAACACGGACATGCAAAGAAAAACGAACCTTATGGCTCAAAGTTAGCTTTACCCAAAAAACTAAATATTTAAAAAAAAATTTAGCTTTAGCCGAAAAACTAAATATTTTTCTCAATGTTTCTGATTTTCCAAGATCACACTAAGGTGCAGGGAAAAGAGCATACGCATGAGAAAAAAAATCCTTTCTTTCTGTTTCTGATTTGCACAGATCGCACAGAGTCGCAGGGCAAAGAGCATACGCAGAAATGAAAGGTATAGATCCGGTTAAAAAAAAAACTAAATAAACCGAAACCAAAATAAGCAGAGAGAAAATAACAGTAAACTGCAAATAAAGACTGTATACCTCCAGATCTTAAAAATGACGCAGATAGGGCTACCGGAAACCTTTCCGCGTGAAACGAAAGGGGTTCCTCACTGGAACAGATGCTCCAAACACAACAGAGCAGTCCTCTCGGCCCGAAAGCAGCAGTATATAGTAGATCAGGAAACGAACCGCATCGCAGTCTTACCGGGCTGTATTTGGATCACCAACGAACGCGGCCCTCAAATAGCTCTGATACCATGTAGGAATTTACAGGGTAAGTTCCTCAGACAGAACACCAGGACACCGCTCACAAACAGATCACAGATCAATACACCAGTATTTTGACGTGGTTAAAACCTTCAGAGAGGGAAACAGTCCACGGCCTATGCCAACGTGACTACTACAGGCAATTTATTAATAAAAGAATGAAAATTTACATAAGCTTCTCTCATGCACGGTTTACCTACAAATGACCCTCCATGCACTTTAAATAGAATTCATGGACCAATCGGGTGTCAAGCCACGGATCAAGTGTCGGTAATACCGAGGAGAGAATGAACCGTCGGATCACTACATATCGTGACCGTCGGATTGTAAGTTACAAAATGTACAACGGTAAAGAAACACACTTTACCTAACTCTATACCTAACTCTATACTAGACCAAGTTGAACTTAACTATCTCCTATGTGTCGGAATATCCTAACATCCCCCCTTAAGAACAACTTGGGATAGGATTGAAGGATTTACAAATATGACACAATAGGAGAAGGAAGGAGGCACTAGAGCCTATGACCTCTAGTGCCAAAAAGTAGTGTATCAACACAATATCCTTGATCTTGAACTCTAAAGCAAGGTCCTCCTTACAAATCCTTATGAGCCTCTTTGATCTCATCAGAAAGAGATCCTCAATATTAAGTACTAAGATGAACATCTCACCATCAACAAGTACATAATACAAGTTGGAGTCTGGCTCACTCTTGGTGAAGCCTAACCCATGGTACCATCATTCATAGGGTACCATGCACGAGGTACTTTCTAAACTTTGTACTACGCTTTCTTCAATTTGCATGCTTGAGACTCCCTCCCATGTGCCTCAAATCCTTGAGGCTACTCAATATATCCTTGTTCCTCAATTTCCCCATTGAGGAAGGTGGTCCTCACATCCCTCTGATGTATCCTCCACACCATCTCTGAAGCAATAGATATGACCGCCCTGATAGATGCATCTCTAGTGACAGGTGCCCAAGTTTCCTCATAATATGCTCCTAGGAGAACCCTCTCACCTCGAACCTCACTTTATACTACTCGACACTGCCACCAATTGCATGTTTGATCTTGTAGAGCCATTGAAAGTGACCATTGACCTCCCCTAAGGCCTCGATACTATCTCTCAAACATCGTTCCTCATGGTGGCACTGACTTTTCCTTCATGGCGTCCCTCCAAACACGTTGGTTTGCTACCTCCACAAAGGTAGAAGGCTTGAATTCATTGATGTTGCTCATCCATATAAGTGGAAAATCTCGTAGGTGACCTAATTTCCCTGAAGCTCCTACTAGGATCTTCCACATGCTCCTCAACATCCCTCAAGGTTTGCTTGACCCATCTCGACCTCCCCCTGGTAGAGCTCAAAGGAACATCTCACTCTTGACCAGAAGGTTGTGTCCTTGCTATTAGCCCATGCTCAACCTTCTGAGCCTCTCGTTTTTGATCCACTACCATTTGTGAATTCGACCCATGTGACCTTGTGAATATCCTACTCTCCTCAAATTTGACATCTTGATTGATCACTATCTTTCTTTTCCCTGAAATGTAGAACCTATAGGCCTTTGAAGTCTTACTATATCCAACAAAAATAACCACCTTTGATCTTGATCATGGATAATGGCCTTGGTTGTACTATAGTCTTTTCTTTTTTGCAACTCCATGCAATCGCTGATTATATGGAACTATTGGTTCTTTCTTGGTTCCCGCCTTTGTGTAGAAACTCTTGAACTCATTGGAGGTGTATTTGCCCCCATTTTCTGATTTGTGAACCTTGATCTTCTTCCCAGTGTGGTATTCATTAGAGATTTGAACTCTTGGAGCTAACCGAAGGCCTCATCCTTGGCCTTGAGGAAGTAAATTTATGTCCTTTTGCAATACTCATCTATAAATGTCACAAAATAACTAAACCAAGATACAAACTTCGTTGGCATAGGACCACAAACCTCAGAATGAACCAAATCCAAAACTCCCTTAGAACTGGTCTCAATATTAGGAAATATTTCCTTGGCATGCTTTCCAAGTGCACATCCTTCGTACAAACCATCATGCTCTACACTGAACTTTAGAAGACCAGTGACCATCTACCTTAATAATGGTAGAGCCCTATAATGTAGATGCACCATCCTCCTATGCCATAACTTGTTTAGACTATCTTTGTTGTGTACATGGGCTTTCATTGATTCTCCTTTCAACATATATAAGCTACTCTTTGTCTTGCCCATAACTCACCTTACACTAGGATCAACTTCTTTTGACCTCAAAAGTACTTGTTCTCTTGTGAGACTGATCTTAATTCCGTTGTCCTCTATAATCGAAACATAGTAAGTTCTTCAACCTAGATACACAAAGAATTTCCTTCGCCTCCATAGGACTCCTTGAGTCCCATTGGAATTGTATGTTTCCAACACCCTCAATTGCATACCTAGCATTACCACCAAGCTCCTCATGAAGATCAAGATGCTCTTTGGCCATACTGGTGGAGTGGTCACAAGATCCGGTCATATAATGAGAAGCTCCACTGCCCATAAACCATAAACCATGTCTCATGGTGCTTGAAAGATAAGAGACCAATGCAAAATTCTTCTCGAACTTCTTGGCTAGCTCATCCATCTATGTTGATGCAACCATTGATGATCCATAAACTTCCGTGGATATTCCACTGAATAGTTCGTCACAACAAATCCGACAAATTATACTTAAAAACTCTGAAATCTACATAATGAGGGTTTATTTATCTTTAGATTTCTAGATCTGTAAATAACCGTTTATTGCATATGCATGCAAATTATAATTATGGAGAAAATAGAGAACAAAATAAAAACTCACAAACCATGATTTCACACAAGATATAACTTGGGAAACCATTTCAGGATGAAATCCAGCTAGAAGGTGAGGCTACTATGCTCTCTTTCTCTGAATAGAAAATGGTTGCGAGTATAAAGAAGTAAGACCTATGGATCGTGGGATACTACAATGCACAAATCCTCTTTTTGTGCTCTCTCCCTATCCCTCTCGACTATGTTTTTGTATGGAACAAAATGCACTCGAAAAGAATGAAACCCCTTTTTCACCTGGTGGCCTAGTTATGACACAACCTAATAGCTTACTAGTAGTTAGGTTTGACTCTTTCAAATCTTAATTGGAGGTACAAAAGTGACTCCTCTAGAGTCCTCTTCATCATGATAATGTGGCTAGCGCTTTTTCCACGAGTAATGGGGCTAACATTTCATTCTCTCGAGTTATGGTGTACAAAACAAGGTGGTCAACTTTTGAGTGACATAAATTTTGCATATGAAGTCTGATTGAAGTGATTGTTACGTTGTTGCAAAAGTCTTTGTGTGTAGAATAGGGATAAAAGGTGTGGCGCTAAAGCAACAAAATTTTACCTTTAAAAAGCACCATTTGATGTCTCAAAATGACTCACCAAATGTGTCGGAACCAAAATTTCCAAATTGGGTCCTGTAGGTAAAAATGGTCTTGTGAGTTGATTCTTCCATTTTTTCGAATTTAAAAGCATTTATATGGATGACAAACAATGTAATGATCTAATTCACATAAATTGATATCATCCATTTTCTTTTCTTCTTTTTTGGGCACTATTATGCATAATGACTATACTTATGACATGTAAAGCAATCAACTTTGCTCATGTCCCTATTACGCTGTCCATGAGATATCAAATTCTCCCAAATATCCTTTTGGGTGAATTCTTCCCAAAATCGGGTCCAAACAACGAAGCTTTTCTCTAGTGAAGATACATGTTAAAAAGGTAGCCCATTTCTTTGTAGAACCACTTAGTGCTATCTTAACAAGTTCCATCTCATCCAAAACTTCCCTAACCATTGATACTTCATCATGAACTTGTTGAATTCTTGTGAAATATGAGGCTACAATTTTAGGTCTATTCATTTTAATATTCCTTAGCTTTATTTTAACACCATCTTTCTGTTTTGCTTGTCCTTTTTGTACAACTTTAGTTGGGTTGTCCACAATCGATGAACTGTTTTCTTGCCTATGATGTGAGGGATTATGTGATCATTTAGAACGTCCAATATGATCCCTCTATCCTTCACACCTTTCAGATTGTATTTGGCTACTTGTGTAGGATCCAAAGGAACTTGGATATCTTTAGCAGCAAATTCCCACAAGATATTGCCCATCAAAACTAGTGTGATCCTCTCATTACATGGATAGAATTTTGCAGCCGATTCCAACCTATCTTCAAATCTCAAGCTTGATGATTCCATCTTTACCATATTGATTTTAGCCACAAAGCCTTTGATAAAAAAATTACTATAAAAAAGTGTCGCTGTTTGTAACCCTTCTCCACTGATCATTCCCTCATAGAGCTTGCTCTTGCTATGATACCATTTTAATTTTTAAGTGCCAATTGCAGATTTACTGTCTCATGTAGTTATTTTACCCTCACAAATCTTATCTATGTATAAATTAAGTTCTATTGTAAATTAATTTTAGAAAACAAACATACAATATTTTGACACCTTTAACTCAACAATTTGCATCAAATTTTAAAACAAAAAATTACTCAAAAAAATCAAATAAGACAAAATAAAAAATTGACCCTCCAACATCTCATCCTTTAATTTCTCAAATAAATCATGGGCTCCTTAACAAGTGAAAATGGCCGTAAAAATATACAATGAAATTACAACAAAACTTGACATAAATTTTTCTAACAAAATCAACAACTCACTCAGCCTCCTCAAGCCCGGCATAATCACATGTGCAACCTCAGAAAACCTACTGCACCACACATGTAAGATCCTTACTATAGAAAAATGATTGGCCATCTCACACGCTCGGGTACCTATTAATTTCTTTAGCTACATAAAATCTTCATGCTATCTTTTCCTTTTTATTTAACCCTTGTGAATCTCTCACAAAAATATGCAATATTACTCTTGCAAATTATTCAAATAAAATCTTTTTGAATCTCTCTCCATTGTGTTGTCTTCGTCTTCTCCCTTAGTTTGCTTTTATAATTTTCCATAGGACAAATCCTTAATCTCGAAAGTGTTTGAGGGAAAGGATTTAGTTGATCAATGATGAAGACTAGATCTAAGTCACTTAATAATTAATTATTTATTCTTTGAAAAACATTAGCTCTAAGTCTACATTAATCAAATAATTAACCAATGTACTTTTCTTGAGTTAAAACTTAGGTAGGAGACCATATTAGTTGCTCCTCTAATAAAACACCTAAAGAGGAATTTACCTGCATGCAAGATTCCAGCCTATGCAAAAGACCTTCCAAAGATTAAAAAATCGACAATCCTAATAATGAACGGACCACATTAATATTTTGTATCAAATGTTATGATCCAAAGACATACAAATATGAAGTACATACCATGTTCAACGATATGAGCATGGAGCACAACTTCAATATATATAACAATAGGAGAAGCTCTTCGAAATACCTAAATACATTCATTACATGATCTAGATAGGATCATTATATTTTCTTTATCCATATTGATGCTTTTAGAGTGGAAAAGTGAGGAATAAGCTCACAATACCATTTTTACTAGTGGCACTGATTTTGGAAAATTGGGGTTTAAAACCTTCTAGAAGCATTTTGAGGCATAAAATGGCATTTTTTGGGGGTGAAATTTTACCTCTTTAGTG
Organism: Pinus taeda; assembly: GCA_000404065.3. Taxonomy (NCBI): domain Eukaryota; kingdom Viridiplantae; phylum Streptophyta; class Pinopsida; order Pinales; family Pinaceae; genus Pinus; species Pinus taeda. The sequence goes on from APFE031115885.1 coordinate 9,361, forward strand.
TTGCACCTTCTTTTCCCTATTAGACACATGGATACCTTTCCAACGACACAAGAATAACTTCAATCAGAGTTCTTATGCAAAAATTATGCCACTCAGAAGTTGACCTTCTCGTTTTGGCCATGATAATTCGAGAGGATGCCATGTCAACCCCATTACTCATGGAAAAGGGACTAGCCACATGACCATGATGAAGAAAACTCTAGATGATTCAATTTTGTAACTCTAGTTAAGAGTTGAAGGAGTCAAAATTAATCAATAGTAGGCTACCATGTTGTGTTAAAATCAGGCCATTAGGAGGAAAAGGGGTTCCATTCTTTTTTGAGTGCACTTGTTCCGTAGACGGGAGGAGTAGCCAAGAGGGATAGGGAGAAAGCACACAAAGAATATTTATGCACTGTAGTAGCCTATGAGCCACAAACCTTACTACTTTTTACTTGTAGCCATTTTCTATTTAGAGAAATAGAGCATAACAACCTCACCTTCTAGTTGGGTTTTCTAAGATATATCTTGTGTCAAATGTGGTTTGTGAGTTTTGATTTCGCTGTCCTTTATTTTCTACATAAATTTAATTTTCATGCATATGCAATAAAGATTGATATACAAATCCAAAAATCTAAAGAGAAATAAACCCTCATAGTGTAGATTTCAAAATTTTAATTACAATTTTATCAGATATGTTGTGCCGAATCGTCCAGTGGAATGTCCATAATAGTTTACATATAATATTGGTATCAAAGCAAATTTCTTTGGGGTATATTGTGGAGATTTATAGGGGATCTAGATAGGCGAAGCCAAAAGTCATAAAACCATAGTCATAATCCTTTTGATCTTATAGAGGAGAGGTTTTCATGACTGGAAGCACAAGTTACAAATATAAATTGTAACGTGAATATCCTGATGGAGGCCTTGACTAATAATCTCGGTATATTCATAGAAGATGGGGTTTCTAACATAGAAGTCCGATTAGAGGGGAGACAAAAATATTGGGAAGAGGAGCCAAAGAAAGAACCTGAAAAAAATCAACCTAGTTTGAGTGCCATGAACCATTATGTTGTAGTGGCTACAACCACCCTCTAAAAGTTTGCCTATGCTTTGATTTTGGAGCCTTTCTTCTATGCACAACAACTTATCTCACATTGATCCAAGTATTCGTGCTTCAAATGAGACTTACCTTTCCATTTTACTTGCATTTTCTTGTTTAGCTAATTCTTTTAAGTCACAAGTTGATCTCTCAAGTTGGTTTCACAACAGTTTTGGGCTTGCCCGGAGAAACTGTGAAATCCTTGAGGCAAAACAACCTTAATGCTGGTAATTGCATAGTCTTGACTGCCAATGAGTCTTGAGCTCAAAAAATGTGCAGTTATGAGGAGAAAGCCCAACATTGAGCCCAAGAATTGCGCAACCCTCACTAAGCTCAGAAATTGTGCACTGCACTGACCCGAAAAGTTGCCAAATTCCCTAGAATTGCATAATCTTTCTTGGCAGTGTGCATGGAAAGTTTCCCCTGAAAAGAAAAAAGGAAAAAGAAAAAAGCATCCCTAAAAATATGGATCTACTCTTAGTACCCTGAGGGAGGTACTTGCACTATTTTTAGAAACTTCCTCCAAGTGTCGCTTTTTCCTTGATTTTAGGCATGTGTGTCATAAACCCTAATTTGTCAAAATCTATTTAATTGACACTTCTAAAGCTCATTTGAACACTCGACCTTGGATCTCTAGCATTTCCAAGGAGATCAATGAACCTTTGGTGTGATCGTCGTCGTTTTTCTGAGGGAGTTTTTCTTTTGTCATATTTTGCTGTTTTTTTGTCGCTTTTTGTTATTTGGCTTGTGCGAGTGTTGTTTCACTTGTTTCTCTTCATGGCTTTTGGCATTTTAACTTGCTTTAATATGTAGAAGTGTTGTTTCAAGTTATATATTGCCTTTCCCGAGTGTTGCATTAGTTTTCCTGTTTTTGCACCAACGGTCACCGTTGCGGCGACTTTCCTCACTTACTTCGTTTTCCTTTCGTTTGATCAATTTATACACTTGATTCACATGCATTTATATACACTTAGTCAGATATGCACTTAGATTCACACTATCTCTTAGATCTGCTTGTTTTTCACACTTCCCTTGTGCAGATATGGGTTTCCCTTGGTTAGATTTCACTTTGCACAACTGACACTGTGTAATCTAGAGGATCAAGCCACAAGCTTGGCCTCTAGAATTACATAGTGCACAATCCAAGTTGGCTCCAACTGCACACTGCGCAATTCTAGGAGCCAGCCTCTCAGCTTGGCCACTTAGACTGTGCAATGCACAATCCCTCCCAAGCCTCTACCAAGGTTGAACTACTCATTACGCAATTTCAACCATCAGGCTTCCACCTTGGCTGCTAGGATTACGCAGTTCCCACAGAAAACTAGTACCCCATGTTAGAAAAAATTGTGCAATCCTTCCCATCTAGTGCTTGGTTTGCTTCTTGAACTTGCCTCGTAAGTTGTTTTGCTTTAAACTGACATTTTCTTTCCATGAGTGTCCTCTCCGTTCCACAGGTACAACATTTGTTGAACATCTCTCCAACAATCACTGTTACCATGGAATCTAAGTGAGCTACATCAAAGGAAACCACCGAGAGCAGTACTGGGGAAGCAGTTGAGCATACATCAGTTGACTTCTAGTGTATGTAGATACTCAATTGTTTATAGAGAAGGGATAAACATTGGCATGGAAATAGATCAAAAACACTTTTACAAAGGACTTTAAGGCATATTTAGAGGACCAACTGGTTTATCTTAGCATCCGGAAGTCAGGGATATTCAAGGTTGCATGCAGGTATCCCGCCTTCCCATGTGCACTGAAATCATCAAATTGATTGTCTCACATATGGATGAAAAGGCTATGACATTGAGCAACGCTAGAGGTCAGAATCTTGCCAGCTTCCAGGCATAATACTTTCAACAAGTGTATCACTTTCCTGGGCCATTAAAGTGCATGGACTCACTCTTCTACGCCACCCACAACTATGTGAATACAAGAGACATTGTCAGACGCTAGGTGAAAGAGCCATCAAAGTTTCGACAGACACCCACCTATGTGTACAAGACAAAGTTCCTCAGGAAATCTTACCAGATCTTGGTTATCTTTGCTTGTAGAATCCATGGTCAAGGGAGCACATAAAACTTTCCTGAAGGGTGAGAAGTCTTATTGGATCAGTTGGTGAACGATGGGAGGCCATTCAACTGGTTGGATCTGTTGGCTCAACAATTGAAGGCCCATGTAGCATAGGATAGAATCCACCCAAGGATGAGTGAGCAAGGTTCTATATGTCCGCATACTTACTAGATGCAATCTGTGTCCAACAATAATTCCATGATATGAACTGGACATGGACAACACGAGAGACTGCCTTGAACATCTATTGCAAGTTTCTTTTAGAATATAGTTATAGAGGAGTATTGGAATGAATAACTGACCACTTCATCATCCCACTATACAAGCTTATGTTTGAACACCATCCACCTTTCATGTCACGAGAAGCAATGGAGATGATAGTAGACATTTCAGATTTGTATGCCTCACCAGGTGGCACCTTTATTGGAGTGTTTGGCGGAGATAAGCCTCCGCATGTCTTACGAAGGTATGCCATTGAAAAACTGATCATGCAAGAAGTATCATACCATATCACTATAGGGTTGTCAACAACACTGCACAGGAAGAAGAAAGCACCATGGCCCACTCTTCCTTTGCAAATCATATTATACGAGATAAAGAACTTGAAAGGGTGCTACTACAATGCCTGTAGACTCAATGAGCCGGTTAGTATAGCAAGGAATTCGAAGGTTGCTCCACATACAACAACAATTCCGGAAGAAACAACAAAAAAATGTAGCAATCCTGTGCAAGACAAGGGAAAGAGGAAGATTTTTGACAGTTGAGAGGGTGAACAAGGCTGCAAAATGAAAGAAAATCCTCTTATCGCAAAGACAACTTTGACAACAGAAGCCGAGAAAAATCAAAGGATGTAGAGAGTAAAGCAGAGGAAGAGAGAAAAGTAGAGGTTCAGGAAGCAGAATTGAAGCTGTAGGAGACAAAGAAGGAGTTGAAGGAAAAACAAGAGTTGAGGAGGAGAGAACGAAAAGAGAAGAAGAAACAGGAGGAAGAACAAAGGCAAGGCACGATGTCATAGAAAACAACATCGATATAGGTTGAAGAACTAGAACAACCAACAACTGAGGAGGAATGTGAACATATGTAGGATCGAGAGCTTTCTCATCGGATTGAGTAATTGATTGAAGTAACAAACAAGGATTTGTTACAAGAGCCACATAATGAAGATGTTGATCTGATTCCAAGAGCACCACAGGTCATCCCTCAGTCTCTACCACCTCCAGGAGCAGAGCCAACCCCGAGCGAGAAAGGAGATGTTGTTCTCCTTGATGATGATCTGATAATGGATGTGCACAATCTATCATTCGATGATTTCCATAAGAGGATTGTACAAGTGTGAAGGAAACAATTTCCAGATGATTACACATCACCTGCATTCATTAAAGAAAGGGTCATAGTGTCAGATACTAGGAAGTATCCAACTTCCATTTTCGAAGCTAGCTTGGCCTATGTAGGAGAAACAAGTTTAAATGTTCGGTATTCAATGACCGAGAATGAGAAATTGACACAAAAGTTGCAGGTTGCCAAGCAAGAGGCAGAACAACTCCGAGCAGCACCGTAGAATGCAATTTCCGTATAGGGGGAGATGAAAGAAGTGATAATTGCTGAAGTATCAACACTTAGAGAAACCATGTGGAAGCTTTATGACAAGTTTGTCATTGTACATAAAGCAATTGCTTGTTTGCATGGCTTACAATAGCAAAGCATGTAGGGTGTGCGTTATATTCTTTGCATGACTAGCTCCACACGTGGGGGTGCGAAATCCCACCCTATTCATTGTGTCAGGTGCAACAGGGGGGGTGCTACAAGGTTCGAGGAAGTGCCTTGAGGAATTTCGTTTTTAGACCCTATATTATGTGGGCGAACCAACCTATGGTTTTGTGCACATGGTTTTGGGTATGATGGTTTTCTGCCCATGGTATTTTGTAGATCTTGTCAAGGGAACTATGGTTATGTTATAATCCAGGGTTAATGGATTGGGGTTTATGGATGATTCGACATATATATATATATATATTGTAGCATTGAAATGAATATAATGAAAAATCAATATGGTAGTCCCAGTTTTGGGATCCAGGGGAAAGTATTTGTGTATATCTATTTTATGTTTTATGCTCTCACCATTGTTTATTTTCTATGTTTATAATTCGTATGTAGGTAATTTCTATATGGGGTTAAAACCTACATTTGGTATTAGAGCTATTTTCTCGGGCTTGTGGTAGAACTTGTTCAATGGGAGATCTACGGAATTGATTCTTGTGGTGAAAGAAGATGGCGAGCAGTGGAAAGATAGAGATTGAGAAATTTAATGGTCAAAGTTTTGAGTTGTGGAAACTCAAGATGGAGGATTTGTTGGTGGATAAAGATCAATGGATCATAGTAGATCTAGGTACTAAACCAACAACAATTTCAGCTGAAGACTGGACGAAGTTGGATTGGAAAGTAAAGAGCACAATACGGTTGTGTATCTCAGATTTAGTGTTGTTGAATGTATCAGGGGAAGCTTCGACAAAGTCTTTGTGGGACAAATTAGGGACTTTGTACCAATCTAAGTCTTCGGTGAATAAATTGTTCCTACGGAAAAAGCTATAAAACCTTAGGATGAAGGATGGAAACTCAGTGATAGAGCATCAGAATGGCTTTAATACTATGGTAAGCCAGTTGTTATCTATTGAAACGAAAATTTCAGATGAAGATAAGTGCATCAATTTGTTGTGTTCTCTACTAGATTCGTGGGATAGTCTGCCAATTATAATAGGTAGCAATGTGACTGCCTTGAAGTTTGATGAAATAGTTTTGTCCTTGCTATTGGAGGAGACGAGACAAAAAAATATAGAGGGAAAAAATGGTGATGCCTTGTATGTACGAGGACGGTCCCATAACAAAAACAAAAATAAATCCTTGAGGGAGAGATCTAAATCTATAGGGAGATCTCAATCTCTAGGAAAACCTGTAAAGGTGTGCTAGAAATGCAGAAAAGTAGGGCACTTCAAAAAGGACTATAGATCTAAAGCTTCTGAGAAACGAAAGGGATCTAATGATGCTCCTTCTACAGAGGTAAAAACCACTTCAGATGAAGGTGGGTATGTGTACTTGGCTTCTTCTTCAAGTACACATGTAGATCATGAAGCATGGTTGATTGACTCAGGGGCATACTTTCACTTCACTCCCCACAGGGAGTGGTTCTGCGAGTATGATAAATATGATGGTGGTGATGTCTTCTTAGGGGATGAAAGGAAGGCTAGAATCGTCAGTCGCAGAAGATTCAATTTGAAGTTGCAAGGTGGAAGGATTAGAACACTTCCGGTGTTCTGCATATTCCTACATTGGCTAGAAATCTGATTTCTGTAAGCAGGTTGGATGATGCAAGTGTAAAACAAATGTTTGAGAAAGAAACATACAAGATGGTTTGCAGAGCATTGGTATTGATGCAGGGAGTTCGGATTGAGACTCTGTATTGGTTTTAGGGTAGCACTGTTATTGATGGGTGCAACAGTTTTGTGGTTCCTAAATGTGGAGCATAAAATCTAGTGGTCTCTGGAGAAAAGACCATGCTATGGCATCAAAGGTTTGGACTATTGGAGAGAGGGCATTTGAATAATTCATGGTAATGGTATGATAGAATGTATATCTAATCTCTCTTTGGATTTTGATTTCTGTGAAAATTGTGTATATGGGAAACAAAATTAGGTGAGTTTCCCCTCTGGTGTTATGAGGGCGAAACGAATATTAGAGCTTGTGCACAGTGATGTGTTTGGACCTATGCCGGTTCCATCACTAGATAAATCCATGTACTATGTATCATTTATAGAAGAATTCTCAAGGAATACATGGATATATTTCCTTAGGAAAAAATCTGAAGTCTTTGACAAGTTTAAAGAATTTAAGGCTTTGGTGGAAAACCAGCTAGAGAAGAAGATAAAGGTGTTGAGGACATATAACGGTGGAGAGTTTTGCAAGAAGTAATTTGAAGAGTTCTGTAAGAAGTTTGGTATAACACAACAAATGACTACTCCATACACGCCCAAACAAAATGGAGTTGCAGAAATAATGAACAAGATGTTGATGGAAAATGCAAGAAGCATGCTCAGTGGTGCCGAGTTAGGACAAGAATTATAGGAGAGGTGGTGGAGACTACATGTTACCTAGTCAATAGATCACCTTCATCAATGTTTGGGGATAAGACTTCAAAAGAGGTATGGACTGGTAAGGAACCCTCTCTTTCACATATGAGGGTATTTGGACGTGATGCATATGTACACGTTCCAAAGGAGAAAAGAACCAAGTTGGATAGTAAAGCTGAAAGGTGCATCTTTATTAAGTATAAGAATAGTTTAAAAGGTTATAAGCTTTGGAACATAGAAACAAGGAAGGTTGTGTACAACCATGATGTGGTGTTAGAGAGGTGAAAGATGTTATTAAACATGAAGTCCTACCAAAAGAACCCCAGAAGATAGAGTTTGAGCTAAAGGAGGAGGAATTAGGATTTACAACAGAAGAGAAATAAGAAGATGAAGAGCCATAAACTGCAGCTGTGAGAAGATCAGTTCGAGAAAGAAGGCAACTAGAAAGGTATAGTCCAGTTGATTTATGTTCAAAATTTTCTTTTTATATTACTGATGATGATCCTAGAACTATTAGGGAAGCAGTAGATTCAGAGGACGGAAAACTCTAGAAAGAGGCCATGGTTGATGAAATGGCATCTTTGCACAAAAATGAGGCTTGGGATGTGATGGAGTTGCTGGTTGGAAGGGAACCCATTGGCAACAAATGGGTGTTTAAGAAGAAGATGAATGTAGAAGGCAAGGTGGAGAAATACGAAGCTCAGTTGGTAGAAAAAGGTTATTCCCAGGTGCTAGGAATTGATTTTGGTGATATTTTTTCTTCTGTTGCCAAGGTAGCTTCTATGAGATTACTTTTATTTGTTGTTGCTGCTTTTGATTTTGAGGTAGAACAGATAGATGTGAAGACAACATTTCTTCACGAAGATATTGAAGAAGTGATCTACATGAAGAAACCTAAAGGCTTTGCGGTGAAGGGTAAGAAAGAACTGGTATGCAAGTTAAAAAGGTCTTTGTATGGGTTAAAACAGTCACCAAGGATGTGGTATAAAAAATTTGATACATATATATGGGGACTTAGCTTCACCAAAAGAAAAGTAGATCACTATGTCTATTTTAAATAAATTGGTGACCATGTTATTTATTTGGTCTTGTATGTAGATGATATGTTGTTGATTGGAAATAACAAATAAATTATCCAGGAATTGAAGACCCAATTGTCCTCCAAATTTGACATGAAAGATATTGGTGCCGCAAACTATATTTTGCGCATGGAAGTTAAATGAAATTGGGAAAAACTGAAGCTCTGGTTAAATTAGAGGAAGTATGTCGAGACAATATTGTGAAGGTTTAATATGCAGGATAGTAAAATGGTGAAGATTCCTATTCTTGTCAGTGTAAAGTTATCCATTGAAAATTGTACCAAGACACAAGAAGAGGAAGAGGACATGTCCTGTGTTCCATACACAAGTGCAGTCGGTAGCCTGATGTATGCAATGGTCTGTACTAGAATAGACATTGCACATGCAGTGGAAGTATTGAGCAAGTTTATGTCAAAATCAGGTGAGGAGCATTGGACAACAGTGAAGCGGGTTTTCAGGTATTTGCATGGCACTAGTGATTATGGTTTGTGCTACCAAGGAAGACTAAGATTGGATAGAGTCTTGGACATCCATGGATTTTTTGATGCACATTGGGATGGAGATCTGGATCAGAGAAGATCTACAAGTGGGTATGTATTTAACTTGTTTGGAGGTGCAGCGAGTTGGATGAGAAAGAGACAATCTGTAGTGGCACTTTCAACTACAGAGGCAAAATACATGGCAACCACTCATGCAAGTAAGGAAGCAGTTTGGTTGTAGATATTGTGTTCAAGTATGGGGTTGTTACAGTGAGCTATAAGGATAGACTGTAACAACCAAACTTCATTTTTCTTAGCAAAGAACCCTGCTTATCATTCAAAGACAAAGTACATTGATGTTTAGTACTGGTAAAGGTGGACACTTTGAAGAATGCTGCAGATTTTGACGAAGTCTGTGAGAATTGGGAATTTTTCTTGGTGTAGAGAAACAATGGTGGAAAGAAAACAACAAGTGGGAGAATGTTGGGTGTGTGTTATATTCTTTGCATGGCTAGCCCCACATGCGGGGGGTGATAGACCCTTTTGTTGATTGCGCTGAGCGCAATAGGGGATTTGAAGGGGGCAGTAGCCCCCCTTTACGGGGTTTGGGGCAGCGCCCTAATGATTTTTTTTGGACCCTATATTAGGTGGGTGGACCTACCTATGGTTTTGTGCGTGGTTTTGGGCATGATGGTTTTCTGCCCATGGTATTTCGTAGATCCGGTCAAGGGAA
>APFE031115885.1:18946-29252 GCA_000404065.3 Pinus taeda
ATCTATTGTACAATTGAAAGCAATATAATGAAAAATCAATCTGGTAGTCTTGATTTTTGGATCTAAGGGGAAATCTCTGTGTATATCTGTTTTATGTTTTATGCTCTCGCCATTGTTTATTTTATGTTTTTAGAATTCGTATGTAGGTAATTTCTATACGGGGTTAAAACTTACAGAGCAAAGAGTTTGTTGAAACTTTAAAAAACATACATGCTGCCATTGCTTATGTAGAAGAGTGGACAATGCTGTACAAAGGGGCCCTACTTGACTTAGTGAAGAAAATGAAACCATACGCAAAGATGGAAAAAGCGAAGGTTCAAATGTTGATTCATGACAACAATCAAATTGCCTTATTCATCAGCAACATACATGCCTCATATGTGCGGTTGTACATTAGTTTGAATGTCTTGGTGAGAATGCACCAAATCCCATGAACCAGTTCCCTCACCAAAGCTAAACCCAAGAACCAAGTTCGACAGGAGGTCAAAGAGTACTTGGAGCAGTTAAGGAAGGATGCCACTAGGGAAGACTTGGAGCTGAGCACACACAACATGCAAAAGTTCATTGATGGTCCTGTCAAAGTCAAAACAATGCTACTCATGCTTCAGAACAAGTTGGATATAGGTTCCAAGATAGTGTACCCGGATGCCATGGAGGCTAGAGTCCACTTCCAACAAGACACCATTAAGAATTTTGGGGACACCATCACACAATACCAAGCTTAACACCAATATGTGATCGAGAATCAACAGGTGGAGGTTGCTGAGCTGAATTTCTCCCAAAATCCAACACCATAATGTTGTGTCTTTTTAAGTTGTATGTACCCTATTTTGTCTTATATGGGTACATGTGGAAAATGTAATATTATTTGTACTTATGTTGTAAGTGAAATTCCAAATGTCAATATTGGAATATGAAAAAGCACCATGTAATGTAATGTGTCATTTTGTAAAGATGTTGAAGAGTCATGAGGATAGTCCAAAGGTCACAAATAGGAGTTGAAGAGTTACCCCCTGTTGTTATAAATAGAACCTCCTAACTCATGTAAGGGTACTATTGGGAGCCAACCTTTTAGCTAGGCTTAGGCTTAGAAAGAGCTTGGGAGTATTTTGAAGAGCTTTGGCTTCTCCATAGCGTAGAGCAAGTATACTTTTTTGGAGGAGCAAGTGTTATTGACTGTAATCTTCCACTATTGGGGCTAGTGGTTGTTAAAGGTGTATGTATGAACGGAAATTTCACTTACAATAATAAAATCAGAGCCAACATATTTTCGTGCATATGTTGTTAATATAGTAGGACTATTCTTGTTGTATTGACAATGTATGTTATTTAACTTACACATATGTTTATGAAATATTTTGTTTGCGTTTGTACAAATCTTGTTGAATGTGTGTTGTTGGATTAACTCATCACTTTAAGTTGTGGACTATTCCGCATCTTAGCTTGTGATGTCATTTTGTTTGTGTGTTCCTTTCAAGCTGCGTACTATTACAAGCTTCCAAGGGTTATAATTCCTTTTCCCTTCATGTTTTGGAACCTTCATGCATCACACTTGACTCTCTATAGGGTCACACACTTGCTCTTACCCAAATTTATCATACTTTATGCGTTTCCATGGTTAAGGCATAACATTACCACTCACTGTTGGGACTCCTACTCCAAACGATATGAGGTCTAGTTGGGACTAAATAATGAGGAGTTCCCCTGAATGTTGGCGGGTTCAACACCATCAATGCATTCATAGTCCTTTTTCAAATGGAAGTGAAGGTTGGTATCAAGTTGTATCAAGGTGAGATCGATGCTCTATATCTAAATCATTGGTTGCAAAAAATTAGAAATTTATTTCATTGTTCACATACAGAGGAAGAAAATAAGATTTCATTTGTGTGACTGAAATTAGAGGGCCATGCACTGACCTAGTGGGAAAGCCACATGGAGACCTTGAGGTTGGAGGGAGATCCTATAATGAAGTTGGGGGACATTAAAACCCTCATAAATTCACAATTTTATCATATTAGGTATGTAGAGGATCAGTGGATCCAATGGAACTACTTTAGGCAGAAGCATGTGTAGAGTGTATGTACAAATTAATGTGTAGATTCAATATTGCTCAAACTTACTAAATCATAAGAATTGAAGCTACTCTACTGATCTACATAAGTTAATTCACCATCTAAAACAATAATCTTAGAAATGCAAAAGGAAACATCACATCTGCACAAATATTTATTTAGGGGAAAAACTGCTCAAAATCCCTTTCTATCTATATTGCATTAATTTGAGAATAGAGATGAAATACATATGCTTACTCAAGCTTGAGCACATCCTACAAGTGTATAGTCTATCCCTTCGCCTGACTGATTGGCTCTGGCCAACACTTAGCCTATTTTCAAGCCCTCAAAGATCCTATTTCCTTGCATCGTTCCCTTGGGAAATTGACCCAAATTTTTAGGAATTTCACACCATGGAATTGCGCAATTACCTTAGGTCCTTCCTCTGACTGCATGCACCACCTGTACACATTGGAATATGCTACAACTGGTAATACACTACCTTGGAATCTCCATCTCAACTGGGTAACTCAAATTCTCTGGATGCATCAATTATTTTGGGCTTATTGATCAATTAACTGGTTGATCACTGAGTGTGGTTGAAGTTCCACTTCCACAACTTAACCTCCACTAGTTCTTTTGAAAATTAGAACTAGTTAAACTAACAATAAAGCAAATTAACCGAAACAAATTACTACAAATTACAAATAAACATACTGAACTGACTCAAGCTTCCCCAACTCGAATTAACTAAGTGACAAGTGTCATGCCACCCCAGTTAACTACCTCCAAGTATTCCATTGAAATAGAAATTCGATTTTTCTCTAGTTTGACCAAGGAAAAGTAAAACTGATATTTTCTTGCTACATTTTCAACACTCCCTCTTAACAGGAAAGGGATTATCAACCACCCCTATCTTGCACCTATGGAACTCGAACTCTCCTCTTGAAAAGGCCTTTGTTAAAATATAAACATCTTGTTCCTCTGTTGGAATCTACTGCAACAACATAATCAACCTCTACACACAATCCTGTAGATGGTGATACCAGATATCAATATGCTTGGATCGATCATGAAAAATATGATTTTTAGAGAGTTTGATATGACTCTGATTATCATAGTAAATCATAGTAGGATCCATCATTTTACTAAACAAACCAACAAGTATCTTTCTCATACATTGCCTCACATGTTGCTTGACTTGAAGCCATGTATTATGCTTATGCTGAATTGAGTGCGATTGATCACTGCTTTTTGCTATACCAAGAAATTGTTGCAAAACCAACACTGAAAATTCCACCTTATGTATTATTTTGGTCTGATCGAGTGCCTACCCAATCTGCATCTGTGATCTGTCTATTTGTACAAAATTCCAAACTCGGTGGTGCCTCTGAGGTACCATAGAAGATGCTTAGCTTCCCTCCAAAATAGTTTGGTTGGCATAAACATACCTTGGCTAAGCTGGTTGATTGCATAACACATGTCTGGTCGTGTGTTCACAAGATACATGAGTGAACCCACCAACTTCCGGTAGACAGTTGCATCCACTTCCTCACCTAAAATGGCATCCACTTTCCTCCACTTGGTCACTAGAGAAGTCTCCATGTGTTTACACCTGTCCATGCGGAACCTATGAATTATTTCGTTGGAATACTTTCCCTGAGAGAAAAACAGTTCCTTATCATCCTACCATACTTCCAATCCAAGGAAGTAGTGCATGAGACCCATGTCCTTCATATCAAATTATCTTTCAAGGTCCTCCTTGCAAGATCTAATCAACTACTCATCATTGTGAAAATCAAGTCATCAACATATAAAACAATAATCAACAATTTAACTTCTATTAAAATATGATAGAGGTTTGCATCCACTTCACTTTTGGTGAAGCCCAAATTGGTGAGATAACTATCAATCTTAGTTTACCAAGCACAAGATGCTTGCTTGAGACCATATAATGCTTGCTTTAGTATGCACACACGAGACTCTTGATCAAAAATCTCAAATCCTTTTGGTTGCTTGATAGACACCTCCTCCTCAATAACTCCATTGAAGAATGTTGTTTTCACATCCATTTGGTGAATCTTCCATCCCATTTATGCAACTAAAGCAAGGATTGATCTGACGGATGGGTATCTTGCTACAAGAGAAAATGTCTCCTCATGGTCAATCCCCTCAACCTCAGAGTACCCCTTGGCTACAAATATGGCTTTGTACTTTTGTATGCTTCCATCTGTGACATGCTTCACCTTGAAGATCCATCTCGAACCCACAAATAATTTGTCTACTGGTCTTGGGACCACTTCCAAAACATTGTTCTTCACAATGGAATCATAATCCTCCACCATTGCATCAATCCATATAGATTTCTCAAATGCTTCCTCAAAATAGGACGACTCAATCTCTACTAGCTCAATCATTAAATCCATGTAGCTAGTGTACTGTTTTGGTGACCTTCTCTACCTGGGCTGATTTGAAGGAGTACCCACATTCTCCCTCGAACCCTGCACAAGTCTCCCAGCTTCCCTGGTTCCCTTCCTGACTTCTTTGGATGATTATGCTTGAGTGGCTGCTCCACTCTCTGCTCCTCAATTTGTGGCTTCTCCACGACATCTCGAGGCTTCTCCTTTAGAGCTAAAATCTCCTCCTTTGGTGGGATCTGAAGCTCCCTATCAAGAGGGAACTGCATGGATTTATCTTCATCAAATTTTACATCTCGTCGCACAACTTCCATTTCGAGGGATGGAAATACACACTGTAGTTGTGGGGAGTTTCTGTGTAACCCACAAATACCCCAAAATCTATTGTTGATTCCAACTTCTTCCTCAACTCTTTGGGGACATGGAAATAAGCAGAGGCTCCAAATATCCTGAAGTGTGACACATCCAACTTCCTCCCTGAGAAAGCCTCATTTGGTGTGGTCATGCCAAGAATCTGGTGAGGACTCCTATTATGCAAATAGACGGATGCGTTGCATGATTCAAATCACAAGTGCAGAGGTAGGCTTTGGTCATGCAACATCGCCCATGCTACTCCCACAATGCTATGATTCTTCCTCTCAACCACTCCATTATTATTTGCATTGTGGGGTTCTATCAACTCTCGTTGAATGCCTTCTTTTGCACAATTTTTTTATTTTAAATTAGGCATATTGATGTTACCTTCTTGCCCAGTTCTTTCTCCACCAGTGCCTTGAACTCTACGAACTTGGAGAAAGTCTCATCCTTCTTTCGCATGAAGAAGATCCAACACTTCCATGAGCAGTCATAAGTAAATATGATGAAATATTTGTGCTTGGTAGTGGAGGCTGTCAAGAAAGGTCCACAGACATCAGAGTGGATCCTTTTAGCGACTTCATGTGCTCTGCTGTCTCGATCATGGAAAGTGGTTTTTGTGTAATTCCCTAAGGTACACCCTTTTCATGTGTCTTGTTTCTCTAGTGCTCCTTTGGGGAGGCTTGTGGTGATCTGTTGCATGATCTTCAAAGCTCCATGATGAAAATGGCCAAGTCGTCTATGCCAAAGTTCTCTGACATCACAACTCTACTGCCTTTGTTCTTAATGAAACACAATCCTCCACATATAGCTTTTAAAGGTTCTTCACACGAACCTGATCTACTTCACCTGTCCCATGGCTATGTGTCTTAGGAATTCCTTTCCTTTTTTTAGGATCAGATCGTAGCCACAATCTTCCAAAACTTCAATGGAGACAAGATTCTTATTTAGACCCGAAACAAACATCACATTCTTGAGTCTAAGAGGAGAGTCTAACTCCCTATGAAAGGTGACTGTACCAATCTCGATCACCCTATACCTTCCATCATCTTCCATCTGGATGTGCATCTAGAGATCCTTCTCCTCCAAATCACTGAAAAAATCTCTATTCCCTGTCCTATGGAATGAGGCATTGCTGTCGAGATACCACACTCTTCCCATCACTGTGCTAGACATGCATGCAATGGGAGTAAAATCAAGCTTGAACTGTGAAGCCAAAGCTTCACTCTCTCCTCATCCTAAGGTCTTATTGCTTGTATTCTTGTGTGAACATTTCGTGGCATAGTTCTCGAATTCATGACAGTGAAAGCACTTGATTATGGAAAAGTATTTCTTCATTTCCCCTTGAACAAATTCAGCTTTGGATTGAGATTTATTTCCTTTCCATCCAAGGCACAATTCTCTTCATCCTCGTCCTTGTATGAAGTGCCATATCTGGTGTTCCACCTTACTTCCTCTTATACCAAATTAGACGATAGGCATTCCCAATTTGGTAGTTTCTCCTTCCTATTCACCAAATCTTGGTAGTCGTGCCAGTTCTTGGGAAGGACTAGAAGGGCTAGGCTCACCAAATAATCCTTGGATACAGTAACACCAACTTGACCAAGTTCATCATGACATTGTGTGAACTTTCTCAGGTACTTTGGAATGGTATCATTCCTATGCATCTTGATATTTTGAAGCTTGTCCTTGAGTGCCAATTTGTTGCGGTCACTACTATTCTAGAACAAATATGTTAGTGCTTGCCACATTGCATACAAAGTCTCTTTCCTATGGATATTTGAGACAATATGGTTTCATACTCCCTCCAATATGATCCTTCTCACATTGACAACACACTTGTTCCATTCTTCTAGATCCTTTGCATTAGATGTTGATGGTTTCGAAATATCAGTATCAATGAATTCCTTCAATCCATTATCCTCCAATACTGCCTCACGTGGTCCTTCCATGCAACATATTCAAGATTCCCTCAAGGACATACTTGAGCCTTAATCCATCAAAATCCATCTTCTTAGTCCTTAAGAAAACCAGCAACATTGATATTCAACTTTGAATCTTCTGCAATGACAACTTCAAAATATCTGCTCTACAATGATTCCAACTCTGATACCATGTAGAAATTAATGTGTATATTCAATACTGTTCATGAAATTTACTAAGTCACAAGGCTTGAAGTTAATCTACTGATTTGCAGAAGTTAATTGTCAACCTAAAACAAGAATCATAGACATGCAAAAGGAAATATTACAGATGCACAAAGATTTATCTAGGAGAAATCCACTGCTCAAAACCCCTTACTATCTATATTGCATTAATAAGAGAATAAAGATGAAATATATATGCTTTCTCAAGCACGAGAAAACCTGCAAGTACACAACCAATTTTCAAGCCCTCCAAGCTCCTATTTCCTTGTGTTTTTCCCTTGGGAAATTGCCCCTATTTTTTAGGAGTTTCATAACATGGAATTGCGCAATTACCTTAGGTCCTTTCTTTGACTGCATGCAACACCTTTACACATTGGAATATGCTACAAATGATAATACCTTGCCTTGGAATCTCCATCTCAAATGGGTAACTCAAATTATTTGTATGCATCAATTATTTTGGGTTGATTGATCATTTAGCTGGTTGATCAATGAGTGTGGTTGAAGTTCCACTTCCACAACTTCACTGCCACTAGTTCTTATGAGAGTTAGAACTAGTTAAATTGACAATAACTCAAATTAACTAAAATAGATTGATACAAATTAGCAATCAAACATACTGAATTGAACTCAAGCTTCCCCAACTTGAATTAACTGAGTTAATTGAGTGACAAGTGCCATGTCACCTCAATTAAATACCTCCAATTATTATGCTAAAATAGAAATTCAATTTTCTCTAGTTTTACCAAGGCAAAGTCAACCTGATATTTTCTTGCTGCATTTTCAACAATGTACATGAGTACACCATAGAGTTTAGAAAGATGTCCATAATGTTGGGTATATCCCCAAAGAATCCAAATGTACTCTTCAATTATTTGTGGTGTTAACATATCCATTTGCAAAAATAAGTGATTTTTCTCATGCCCATAATGGTGGACAAGGCTTGTGTACAAGAACAATACCTTGAGAACATAGGCATGAAGAAAGGGCAATTAACTGGATCAAAGCAGAAAAAGCACCAAGATTCTTCTAAGGAGGGAAGAAGAAGTGGAAAGGGAGAAAATATAAGAAGATGATAGCCACAACACACTAGTTCAAGGATCCCAACAACCATTGCAACCACTTTAACATTGGTGATCATATAAAGGAGAAGTGCTGGAAGTTGCATCTAGAGATTAACTCGAAGAAACAAAAAGAAAGATAATAATAAGAAGAATCTCATGGCCATTGGCTCAAGCAACTAGGTTGAAAGTAGCTTGGACGTGGATGAGAAAATCATCTACACATTAGTGTATAAGGATGTGAATCGAAGTAGCCTTCAATGATAGGAAGAGAAAGAAATGGCCAAACTCTTCGACCTAAAGATACAGGTCAAGAAGACAAATATTGATTTTATGTTTTAATTAGGATCATAGGTGAATTTAATTGCATATAACTTAACAACAAATTTGGATTGGAAGTTCATGATCATCCAAGCCCATATCCATTTGGATGGGTAAATAAGGACACAAAGTTAAAGATAACAAAACAATGCAAAAATTAGATTTTCTATCAATGTTGATTTTATTGATGAAGTAGAACTAGATGTAGTTTCCCTTGATGTATATGGAGAGGTGTTTTGAATCCATTACATGTACATGTGAGATGCAATATTGATGTAGAGAGCCAAATAGTACCACATCAACAAGAATGGAAAATATTTCACCATTAACACACACAAAGGCAAGTCAAAAATTTTGTTGGTAATTGACAACCAAAGTAAGAAACTGATCATTTCTCGCAAGATGTTTGTTTTATTGTTTTTAAGAGAGAATTAGTTTGTGGAAAATTTAGTAAGAGCAAAGGCATCCTTGGAGGGGTGTACTAAGAAATAAAAAGAAAAACTAGAAGAGTTGCTACAAACACACAAGAATGTATTGCGGGAGCCTAAAGGGTTACCATCCAAGAGGTAAGTGGCACACAAGATCCAACTATTGTCAAACTTCCAATTTCCAACCATTAGGCTATACAGATAGTCTATTATAAAAGAAAATGAGGTGAATAAAAATCTATAATAGGTACACAAAGGTGTCATTTTACTAAGTACATCACCATGTGGGTCACCCACCATTATTGTGCTAAAGAAGGATATGACTTGGAAAATGTTTATAATAGAATAAGATTACATTCGAGATTAGGTACCCCCCTGCCCAGAATTGATGATTAGATGGATGAGTTGCAACAAGAATAATACTTCACCAGGATGGACTTAAAGTCTAGATACCCTCATGTTCGAGTGAAAGAAGATAATACTTGGAAGACCGCCTTCAAAACTAGGCAAAGTTTGTATGAGTTTTTAGACATGCCATTCGGCCTATACATTGCACCAATTATGTTTATTAGGTTAATGTTATGAAACTAGCTCACAAAAAGATAGAAAAGATAGATGTACGCCTTAGAAAAAGCCTCTTCGAGGGGGAAACCTCCTTTACATTACACAAATGAACAATTCTTAGATGATACAAATGAAAAGTCCTCCTTTCTACATATAGGAGTCTAAGGGGTCACAATATAATCAGAGCCGACATAACAATAATATTGTAAGGGCACAATAATAACAATAGTGGGCTTCTATGGGGCACAATAATAACGATATGGGGACTACATGGGCACAAAAATATAATAAGGGGGTTGTACTAATAACAATAAGGGGTTACCTTCAAAAAGTGTTGTCCTCAATGCTTGAGTAATTCTTGATGCTTCTGTATAAATTCTTGTCCTCGCATGTGGAATCTTCAGTGGGTAAGTTCTTCCACTAGATGAGATACTATGAAACCAATCTATTTTGTAGCTATCAATTTCTCGGTTCTATGACTGCTTCAGGTTCCAATATGATTTTTCCTTCCTTGTCAAGTTCTCACAATACTGTTTGAACTGGGACCTTCTACAACTTTTGAATGAGTTCCCACTCCTTTGGGCATATGGATATGTGTAAGGCCTAATGTTTGGAGGAACACTTCCTAGAATAAAATGAATATCATGATCATGATCATGAATAGGTGGGAAGCCTTTGGGAGTCTCAAATACCTTGGAATGATTGTCCAAAATGTTTTAGAGATCTGGAGAAATACATGATTTTGATACCCCTCAATTCAACTTCCTTTCCTTCCCAAAAAGATTTCAAGAAAAATTCTTGAAAATTAAAAGTTATTGTACCCAAATATTGTAGCCATTGGACTCCTAGTAAAACATTAGCACCACCCATTGGAATGGAAAGAATTGGGCTATTCAATACATATTCTCCCATGGATAGCTTGATATTATGGCACTTTCTAGAGAAATTTATGGTTCCTCCACT
>APFE031115892.1:1087-53764 GCA_000404065.3 Pinus taeda
AGATGATGGAGCTTAGTGGAAAGGAGTCGCCTTCACTAAGTGGTCTCGCAGGCTATTTTTGGCGCAAGTCTATTTTTAGACATATGGATCATGTCTATGGATTGCAGGTTGTTGTTTATGGATGATTGTTCAAGTTGGAAAAAATAGATGGACTTCTATTTTTAGATCACAGAGGAGTGACTGCTCAGTCTAAATATAGAACAGTCAAATATTATTATCTCATAATAATATTTAGACTATAAACTTTGTCTTATTCTCTTGGAGCACTTCAGGATGAGCTACGGATGTGGTACATGCAGATCCCAGAAGGAAATACGTGGTTACCTATGGGATTACTAATATTTGCATGCATGACTTCAGTTAGAACTCAAGTGAGTTGAGTTTAGTGGACTGGAGGTGCAGTTGATGGAGTTGTGTTCAGTTTAGCTTTGTTAAACTGGTTGTATTTAGTCTAACTGG
The DNA here is from genome assembly GCA_000404065.3 of Pinus taeda. Lineage (NCBI taxonomy): Eukaryota > Viridiplantae > Streptophyta > Pinopsida > Pinales > Pinaceae > Pinus > Pinus taeda. The sequence continues at coordinate 1,547 of APFE031115892.1, forward strand.
CAAATAGACTAGAGATGAGTTGGGTGAATTAGTTATTAATTAATTCACAAGCTATTAACTCCTAATACAACTAATGAATACATCAGTTAACTCAGTTGCATGTCAGTGCATGTTCAATTCAGCAGGGACAGGTGTTAGAGAATCAGATTACTATCAGTTGTGACTATAGTTGTGCATCAAATCTTGCACAGTCAAGGGATTGAGTATGCCAATGAGTTTGCCCACATTGTAGCTTGTGCTCACATGATTTAGCCAAGGAAATACGTAGTTGCCTTGGATTTATCATCAGTCCTTGAGCAGGTATTGAGCAGCGGAGGTAGGCAAGCAGCGAAGGAGATTTGAGCCAGTGATTGATTCAGATCTGAGCTGTATTGTGTGTAACAGAGGTGGAGATACTTGTGAGAAGTATTATGCTGTGTAATTTTACATGAATCAATCATTAATATACAGATAGTTGGGGTTTTTAGCGAGATGCTTTCCCCGGGATACATACTGTGTTAATGTGTGAATGCTCTTGATGTTTTATTGTTATTGATGCTGCTATATTGATGATCAACGTAGAGGAGCTTATGTGGTGTGTATGTTTTCCGCAATAGTACATGATCAGGATAATCTCTGTTGAATATGTGTTAAATTATTCAAAATTTCTACATTGTTATGCCTGTATCCCATAGATTTGAGCCACTTTTTTAGATTGAGAGCCTAGGTCACTACCCAAAAATAAATGGCACCTTCTTAACAAAAATGTAACAATTGAATCATGATATAAATTCAATTACTTGAACAAGCCCTTGACTAGACCCCTACTAGCCATGACAGACATTTGGTCAAACATATTACAAATATGTAATCTATAGGTCTAAATAATAGATCTAAACATAAGGGTCTCATACTCATATGAGAATTTATAAGAAGCATTGATGCCTCAACACATTAGTTGCAGTTTCATCCATTATTCCATAGACACATTGTTCATGCATATACAAGCAAAATCATGAAGAGAGCCATAGATACCCACTGCCATAATACATATTCATAACTAGCATAATATCAACATAAATACCAAGTAAATCATAGCCATATAATCCACATATAAGCCAATATAACACTCATGAAATAACAAGGAAAAATAACCTCATAATAATGATGGAAAGGTCAATTAGTTGTGGGACTTCCATGAACCACCCAATAGTCTCTTCAGTTAGTTACCACTGTGCTATATTCCAAGCATGAATGTGGGATCTCTTAAAACACACCAATTAAAACCATCTAGGGCTTCTAGAGGCCAAACCACCTCAACCCATCAAACAATGATTCCACCTCATGGTTGGACATAAAAAAACCATCACCAAAATGTTCTCTACCCAAGATTTCCAAGGATATAGCATGTTTGCTCTAATCAAGGCTCCAGGAATAGTAACTCAACCCACATATGTCGTCGAGCTCTACAACGTTTTTCCAACCAAGGCTCGGGGACTAGTGCCTCAATCCACCAAGGGCTCTATAGAATTTTTTCAACCAAGGCTCGGGGACTAGTGCCTCAATCCACCAAGGGCTCTATAGAATTTTTCCAACCAAGGCTCTAGGACTAGTAACTCAACCCAAGCTATTATAGGTCTCAAGGTTGTTTGTCTAACCAAGGCTCTAGGAACTACTAGATCAATCCAAGCTAAAGGAATCATGGGAAACAACAAGAAAAACAAAGAAATAAACCTACAACACCATGGCTATGCAGGAAATTGCAAGGCTAGTCAAATCCACTATCAATCTAGGAAATATTCCATGCTAGTGACATATCATGACCAATAAACCACATGCATATGCCATGCATGCCAAAAACAGTGATGAAAACATACATGCAACTCAATACCTACAAGAAAAACTCATTCTAGTTGTTGATCCTAATGTCCCTTGCGATTTCCTGCTCTCCCTTTGCCTTCTTGCTCCAAAAATCTAAGTATGCCACACTCTCCAAGAATGCTCCAAGAAAAATCAAAGTTTCCAATAGTATGAGAGAGAGAACAGAGAGAGATCCAAAATTGAATTGACGAAAGCCATGAATTGATCCCTAGAAGCTTTTTTATTAATCATGCCTCTATTTTCTTCATTTTCCATTATTTTCCTTCATTCTCTTCCTCACAAGCAACCTGTGAACTTTCAACTCCCTTTTATCCTAATTTCCATTATTTTTATAAATAAATGTGCCAAAATTCTACTTTGCCTTTCCAAAGCCTTTTCCAATTTCATTCGCCATTAATTAACCACAAGTGATCCCCATCACAATGATTTTCCCAACATTCAGCTTGGAATAAGTGTCCCATCAACCATAGTTATTATTTTGCCTTTATTAACTTTTATTACATGTTTCTCTAGGGATTATATAGAACCCTCCCCCTTAGGGGAACATCATCCTTAGTGTTCAATAACACCTATAAACAACAAGGTTGTTGTAATCAAAACATACTTCCCATGGAGCTTTACAATTTAACTTATTGCAGTATTTACAATGATCATCCTGCTAAGAAGAAAACCAAGATGAGAACATAATAAATATAATATCATAATGACATGACAACCATATAGCTTATTGGATCTTTATAACATAGCTCATGGTGGTATTTACATCCATATATGTACATATAACAAACATCACTAAAACATGTACCAAAAACATATACAAAAACATCTGCTCAACTAGAAAATAAGGAAGCATACATAGTCTGCATCTAATCCGACATCTCTCATGTAGCTTCATCAGGCCCAAAGTGATTCCATTGCACTTTAACCCACTTGATTGATTGGTTCCAAAGTGTGAGAATATTCTTCTGCAAAATACATTGTGGTTCTGGCTAGAATTTTCCTTCTGGGTCCACCTGCAATACAGATCAATCAATCACATGATCAACATCTTCAATATACTTCTTAACAAATGAACCATGGAAAACATCATGGAATTTCACTATCAGAGATGATGCAAGTCGATAAGCTATTGGCCCAATCCTCTCAATAATCTTGAAAGGTCCATAAAACCAAGGTGCCAGTTTAGCACGTGTTCCAATCCACAAGGAGCACTTCTTTGGTTTGACGGGAAAGTACACCTATTCCCCAATCTAGAACACCTTGAAAAACCTATTCTAGTCTGCATATATCTTCTACCTATCCTGTGCTACTTTAAAAATCTTATTTATCATATGCATTTCCCACCCCATGTCTCCCAACATGTTTGGTCCAATTAACACCCTATTAATTGGATCACTCTAACTTATGGGATTATTAAAACTCTACCCATATAATTCCTCAAAGGGACTCATCCTCAGTGACTCTTGGTACCCATTATTATAAATGAACTCTACCAGTGGAAGGTACTCTTCCCACTTCCGTTGTTGATTTATGACATAGATCCTCAACATGTCCTCCAATATCCTATTGACCCTCTATGTCTATCCATCCATCTGCAGGTGATAAGTAGTACTAAAGGGAAAATCTATACCCAAACCTACAAATAACTCCTTCCAAAACTTGGAAGTGAACTTCACATCCCTATCTAACATAATCCTCTTTAGAACTCCATGCAATCTGACCACGTCCCTAATGAATATATGTGCTACATCACTCACTGAGAGTGTAGACTTTGCTGGAACAAAGTGCACTACCTTTGTCAATGGGTCCACCACTACGATGATGGAATCATGTTGTCTCACTGTACTTGGAAACCTTATGATGAAGTCCATGAAAATTACCTCTCATTTCCACTCTACAATCGCAATCAGCTGTAGAAGTCCACCTGGGTGCACTCTTCCTTTAACTACTGACAGTCCAAGCACCTAGCCGCAAAATCTACTACATCTCTCTTCAAATTTAGCTAATAATAAAATTTCTTCATTGTTGTCAGCATCTTCTGATAACTTGGGTCGCCTAAATATGCTTTTAGATTAAACTCCCCCAATATCACCTTCTTGATCTCACTAGTATCCAACACATATATCCTGCCCCTAAATCTAACCAATCCATCTTCCTTGAGAAAATAATCTACATACTATGCACCTACACCTATCCCTGTACTACTACATGTACCTATATGTATACTTGTACCTGTACCTGTACCACTACCTGTACCTATACATGTACAACCACATGTACATATTCCTATACCTCCACCTATACCTATACACGTACCACTACCTCATCTCTACTGCAACCTATGCACAATCTCCATATACTTGACATCTTGTTGACCTGCCTGCAAGATCCTATCATGTAATTATGTCCCATAGGAGATCATAGGTGTTATGTGATTTACTGATAATCATGTGCTAAGAGCATCTGCCACAATATTCTCTTTACCTTTGATATACCTGATCTCAAAATCGAACTCACTGATCATGGCCAACCACCGAGCTTGTTGTTGAGCATTAGAGAAGGTATGTAATTACCACTTATTTTGTCATCTTTTCCCTAAATTCATAACTTCTTTTAATTATGAAATGGGCATATGGTGAAAGATTATGAAAGTTTAAAATATTTGTGAGCAATGTAAAATGACTAATAATTACCTTTTCACATGCAAAAAAAGAAGAAAATGGAAGATCGTCACTCCAAAGGAAATGACAAGATGAAATCAACTATTGTCCCTTTAACAGGGAACCACATCAAAATGAGGCAATCCAAAATGGAGCGTATAAGCCATGAAAAGGAAGAGGAGATACCAAATTGGCGCAAGAGAACGAAGAGATAACTGGGAAAAAACGATATGTCAAATCCCTCAGGATCCTTTGATCCTGAGGGATCACTACCTTAAAGATTATCTACATCTTTGATATTTCTAATTGGCTGTTATAAAAAGGGACAAAATTGCTAGCCCATGCGGCAGATTATTGTTGTTTTATGAAATTCACTGTTGTAACTTAAACTTTTATCATTGACTCTTTTTAAAGAGTGAACACTATAACTCTGTTTTGATGTTTAATACATAAATTTTGTTGTCGTTCCGTCTTTGATTCTGGAGTAATCACAGCAGTGCATCCCTGGAGGCTAAGGGCCCAGCCCTAGTGGATCACTTGCTTCATGTACCATTATTTTCTGATTCCAAGTCATGTGTGGTTCGAATTATTTTATTTAGTTTGTTCAGTAATCTGTTGTTCCTTATTAGTTCATGTATTGGCTCTGTTATATTTTATTTTATTCATGTTTGAATAGTAAGGTTAACCTCTACAATTGGGATGTTATGTTTTTCATTCTAAATTTGTATCACATTGTTGTTCCTTTACAGATTGATATTATTGTATAACATTGTTGTTCCTTCCAAATTGCCATTACTGTTCGGTTACAGAGTAACAATGCTGTGTATTCACAAATCGGTACTATTGTCTATCTATCTACGGTTTTCCTCCAATTGTGATTTTTGTTCATTGGGATTGTTGTTCCATGGTAACTGCAATTGTTGTTCATTTGGAACCGTGATTAATATTTGTTATGCCGAAACTCAGATTACTTCTTCCTTCAGTATAGATGCGCTGTGTGTAATATCTGATTTAGTTTGTTGTGCATTTACATTTGATTCATGTTAATGTTCAATATTTCATACTTCACTTTAATTTGTTGTTCCATTTTTGTTTATTGTCCAAATCATTTCCGAGGTAAATATTGTTGCTTAATTCCTGTAGATTATGATTACTTCTTTATTCATTTCTATGGGTTAAGGCTTTGTTGTTCAATATTTTTAAGTAGATTACTTGTTGTTCCTTTTCCTGTTATTTGAATTATAATTGCTTTGGTGTGAACAGAACGATCTGAAACTGTAGTGAACATTGACTATTTTTGTCTAGTTCCCAGATTGATGATCTTCTCCTTGATTACCTTTCAATTGAATCAGTTTACAAAGGGAAGAGTTATCATTACTGCACCCTTGACTGATGAAATGTTGTATTTTCTTAAATAAATGATTTAGTTACAAGTATTCCAACTTCTTGTCATTACATTTAAAGTTTGTTTCCTACATTTAGTTACTTTTTCAAAAGCACTATACTACTAGCATTACTCTTGACAAGTGACTGCCTCAGCCTGAGTACACTCTTTGAGATAACAAATCATACCTAGATTAATCATTAATGTAGGGTAAATAGAGGTGAAAATTACCTTTTTTACTGCTCAACATTTTGGCGTCGTTGTCGGGGAAGAGTGTAGCCATTTGTTTCTTTTCAGAGTAGTGTAAGTACCTACTAGTAGAGAATTGGGTTTTAAAAACGGAAGGTAAGAACTTGCGTACGGAGCATGTAATAGCCCTGCTCCCCTACTTGCTTTCCTATAGATTTTCTGTTGTTTTGGGTAGGAATCAGCATTTGATTTGTGTGCATGAGTAAGCAGAAAAAGCCTGAAAAGAATCCTAAACCATTAGCCAAGCCTGATAAAGCTAAGGGGCTAGTGACCCTTGGTTGATCAACCTTTATAGATGAAATGCTCAAGAAAACAGAATCTCAGCCTTCAGTAGGACCCAGAAAAGTTGCTTCTAGACGACCTACTAGTTCCCTTCAGACCACATGATCACCATCTATAACCTTTTCTAAGGTGCAACCAAACAGAGGAGCAAGATTTTCAAGAAATTGAGAATTCTAGCCCAAAACAATTGCAAGAAGGGAACCTTAGTAATCTTCGTGAAGGGAGAGGAGAAACAGGGGAAACTGAAGAACCAAGATCTCCTCTTGGAGTAATTCATCCATTAAGCAGCCCAGATAAGGGAAGTGCTACAAAAATCATTTAGAAGGAAGTTGAAGAACCTCAAGAGCTAAAATCCCCCCAGACATTAGGAACTCTCATCATCCCAGACAAAGGAAGTGCTATTAAGGCCATCCCTACTCCTTCTAACCAACCTAGGAATACCCTCCTAGAAATCCCAAAAGGCTATTGGCACATATTTGACAAAATGGCCCAGAACCAGCCAAACACCCAAACCTCCACACTGCAATATCCCATTGTAGATACTACATTCAATGCACCTATGAAGGCAATCCATCTCTAGCATATTCCTACATTTAATGGCCTAACATCGGAAGACCCAGATGCATTTTTGTTTGAATTCAATGTGTTGTGCAGAGGATATGACTATAGCACTGACCCCCAAAAGCTGAAACTATTTCCCTCTACATTAAGAGGAGTTGCTTTACGATGGTTTATGGGGTTGGGTGAAGGTGTTATAAATGACTGAGATTAGATGAAAGGTGCTTCCCTAAAGAAATATCATGATTATTGTAGATCGAGAGAGTTAAAAGATGAAATATTTCAGATGGTAGATAGACCTAATGAAACACTAGAAGAATATGTTTAACTTTTTCAGTATAATCTTCAAAGATCTCCTTATGCATCATTACCCTTACCTGACAATGTATTAAAAACAACATTAATTAAAGGTATGAAGGAACAATGGATTGAAACACTAAGTATTATGGGAAAAGGAGACATCTATCAAGAAGATTTTGCTAACATCATTGATTTATGTATTAAGAGCTCACAAGGAAGCACAAGGCTAAAACCAGCAGAACATGACAGGTTTATAAGGGACAGCAAGATCTCTAGAGAAGGAGTATCTCACGCGGAAATTGGAAATTTATTAGAAAATTTCAAAACTGATATAATGGGGACTCTGAAAACGTAGCTCGATATTATGCAAGGCAAACAAAAACAAGGAGAGACAGAGCATAATCTGGCAATATTCTATCCCAGATGTAGAAAGAAACATAGCCACAAAGAGTGCCCATTAGATGCAGTTCAAGTTTGCGCCATTTGTACAAAAGACCACTCTACATAAAGTTGTCCCTCACTTCCTAGTTTGCAAGCGGTATAAAAAGAGGCGGAAGAAGGACCAAAACTGGTTTACCTACTTAATCAGTGCCGCCAATGGTAGCCACGACAATCAGGTATGTTCCCTGATCCAACTTCTTCTCTCTAGCCTCCACAATATCATGCTCAGCAATATAATACAATGTGGAAAAATCAACCTCCCTTCTCAAATTGGTCACAACAACCATTTCCTTCATCATCGCCATGGCAATCAAGCAAGCCAATCTAATTGTCCAAATTTTCCCTACGCCCCACCATATTGGCAAAATAAGCGTATCCAACACAATCGTCCCCTCCTACTTCACAAAGTCAAGCTTGGCAGACAAACTGGCAGAGATCGATGAATTAGCTAGTAGGAACCATTCCACTCCCTCAACCTACACTTCTAGCACTGCAACAAAACCCTTAGTCCAATTTAATACCACAACACCCAACCCAACCCAACCCAAACCCAAATAACAAACCAGTCCAATCTGTTCAAACAATTGAAACACCAGAGCTAGAAACCGATCTAAGGGAGTGCAATGACCTTCAATTAAGGTTTGGGCGCATTATAGAGACCGAGGGAGATAAAAATGTTCAAGTTGAAAATTAGTTACCAGCAGAACAACATTACAAGAAGAAGATGTGGCCAGAAAACAACCTCATGACCAAGCAACCACATCTTCTCCCCCATTCCCATAATGATTAATTATACCACGACCTATAGAACACCCTGACTTTGATATTCTGGGAGAACTTAAGAATTTGTACATAAAAATCCCACTCCTCCAAGCTATCCAAGATATCCCAATATATGAAAAGACCATAACAGAACTATGTATAAAAATTACCAAGGAGGAGAATAACAAATAACCCAACAGTCCAAGTAGTTGGCACTTTACTTGATCTGTTATCAGGAAGAGAAGCACATATCAAATATGAAGACCCAGGAAATCCAATAGTAACAATGCAAATCAATGTACAAACCTTTTCAAATGCCTTAGTTGATTTAGGGGCTGCAATTAATATCTTAACAACCACCACCTCTTAAAAATTGGGCATTACATCAGTAGAACCAACTTCCACTTTATTAGAATTGGCTGACCGATCAGTGCTTAGGCCGGAAGGCACACTACATGATGTCATGGTATCCGTTGATTCTTGGGAATATCTTGCCAATTTTCTAATAATAAACCCCAAAAACCGACTTGATGGACATCCGTTAATTTTAGGCAGACCTTGGCTTGCAACCGTTGATGCTTATATTGGTTGCCGACAAGGCAGTATGACCATAACTAGAGGAAGTAATATCAAGAATCTAGCCCTATACCTTCCAACCCAGCCAAGTGTAACAATAATAAAAACTAACAAACATCCTCTATCATACCTTATCGAAAACATTAGATCCCCATTAAATATAGAAGATGCCCTCGATTTCAAAGATCAAACAGAGGATGATGTTATTAACAACTTTATTAACCAAACGGAAGCTAGATCCTACGTACAATGTCACATGATAAAGGCAACATTTGATAATGAACTAGAAGAAGATCCTCTCAAAGACACTCATGATCAAACAATACCTACTACCTCTGTTTCACATAGTAAAACTATAGAGATTGAGTCGGGAAAAACTTTAAACATCAATAATAACCTGACTCCAAAACAAGAAGAGAAGCTGATCCAACTATTGAGAAAATACAAGGAATAATTTTCATGGGATTATCCAGACATGAAGGGACTCGATCCCCAGCTATGTACACACCACATTTATATAGAAAAGGATGCAAGACCTATTCGCCAACCCCAAAGAAGACTTAACCCTCATCTAAAAGACATTGTGAAAGTTGAACTACAAAAACTTTTAGATGTAAACTTTATTTATCCTATCTCCGATAGAAAATGGGTCTCTCCACTTGTGGTGGTGCCGAAGAAGAATGGAAAGTGGAGGATTTATGTAGATTACAGAGAATTAAATAAAGCAACCCAGAAAGACCACTTTCCCTTCCATTCATTGACCAGGTATTAGATACATTAGCAAGAAAGAAATTCTTTTCTTTCTTGGATGGCTTCAATGGATACAATCAGATACATATTTCCCTTGAAGACCAAGACAAAATTACTTTTACTTGTCCTTGGGGAACGTTTGCCTACATAGTTTTACCCTTTGGCCTATGCAATGCCCCTACCACATTTCAAAGGGATATCCTCAGCATCTTTTCAGATTTAATAAATGAAGGACTCGAAGTCTACATGGATGATTTCACACCATATGGAGATGATTTCGACCCAGCACTATACACATTGGAAAAGGTGTTGCAACGATGTATCGCTACCAGGATCTGCTTGAGCCATGAAAAATGTTATATGATGATGACCGAAGGACTCATCCTAGGTCATTGTATCTCAGCAACTGGAATACAAGGTAGATCCGGCCAAAATTCAAATAATTTTTTTGATACCTACTCCTACCACATAGACAGAGGTACGCAGTTTTCTTGGATTTTCTGGTTATTATAGGAGATTTATAGACCATTTTTCTCAAATAGTTGCACCTCTATATGCACTAACAGGGAATGTTGATTTTGTTTGGATAGATAAATGTGACTGTGCTTTTAAGGGTCGGACAAAGCTTGTGTCAATAGCCCCAGTGCTCAGAGGCCCAAATTGGGGCCTGCCATTTTAGATTTCATCAGATGCTTTAGACACAGCTATTGGACCAGTCCTTGGGTAGGAAGAAAACAAAAAACCATATGCAATTTATTATATTAGCAAGAATTTGTCTCCTGCTGAGTTAAACTACACTGTTACTGAAAAAAGAATTTTTAGCTATAATACATGTTGTAAATAAATTTAGGAACTATATCACTGCATATCCTGTTATTTTATATACAGATCACTCTGCCATAAAATATTTAGCAAATAAACCAATTACAAATGGTAGAGTAACAAGATGGTTGATTTTATTGCAGGAATTCGACATCACAATAAAGATCGACCTGGGAAGGAAAATCCTGTAGTTGACTTTCTCTCACGAATGCCAAAGCTTGTGGATGCAACAACAGTCGAAGATCAATTTCCAGATGAATATTTGTTTGTTGTTACTTTCAAAACACCCTGGTATGCTGATGTTGTGAATTATTTAGCGGTAGGAAAATTATAGAAATATCTGACTCCAAATGAACGAAATCAGATTGTCCAGCGTAGTACCTGATTTTCTTGGATTGGGGGCTATCTATTTCATACATGAGTAGATATGCACATTAGAAGATGCATCCGTGAAGATGAAATTTTTGACATTTTGAAAGCCTGTCATGATGGACCCTGTGGTGGACATTTTGCAGATCGAAGAACTGGTCATAAAGTTCTGCAAACAGGCTATTACTGGCCCACAATCTTCAAAGACGTAAAGAAATTCATTCAAGCTTGTGACAATTGCCAAAGAGCAGGACGCCCTGGACAGTCTCACGAAATGCCCTTGAACCCATAGCTAGTCATCCATTCGAGCGTTGGGCGCTCGATTTTTTTGGTCTGATCAATCCATCATCAAACTAGAAAACATATATTTTGGTAGCAACGGAATATGTGATCAAATGGGTTGAAGCAGAGGCACTGCTAAGAGCTACAGAGGATTTCATCATTCATTTCCTATTCCAGGTATTTGTGCGATATGGCCTCCCAAGAGACATAATCACAGATGGGGGACCGCAATTTGCTGGTAATAAAATTGTTGCAACACTAAAAAACTATCATATTCAACATAAAATTACCTCTCCATACCACCCACAGGCAAATGGCCAAGTAGAGAGCACAAATAAAGTAATAGAAGCAATACTAACAAAAACCATTGCATCACACAGACACGATTGGGCTACAAGATTGCCAGAATCCTTGTGGGCATACAAAAAAACATGGAGAAACACTACCAGTTATTCATCATATCAACTAGTATTTGAAAAGGAACCGATCTTTCCAATAGAATTTGAAATACAAACTTTGAGAACAGCACAAGAAGTCGGTTGAGATTTAAACGAGGCCCAGATTAATAGACTACAACAAATCAACGAGCTGGATGAAATCAGGCTCTCCGCTCTTCAACATACTACATTCATCCAACAACAGAGAGCCAAATGGCACAACACCCTCATCAAAAAGAAAGTCTTCCGCGAAGGAGATTGGGCACTCCTATACGATTCTAGGTTTTAGGATTTTCCGAGGAAACTTCAGACCCACTGGCTAGGACCATATGAAATCTAGAAGGTGCATGATAATGGCACCATTACTCTAACTACCATTAACGGATTTTGACACACCTTTAAGGAAAACGGAAACCGAATTCAACTGTACCGCAAACCACTTACTCGAGAATCCTTCTACCAGCAACTTCGGGAAGACTCCAACATGTAGATTTTGGCTAAGGAAGAGAACTCTTCCTCACCTTTGGTTCACTAAGTGATTTGATTGCTTTTAACTTTTGTATGTTAGCCTCTCTCATAAAACAATAATAAATCCAAAAATAAATAAATTAATTAAATATTCCAAGTTAGGAATTTGTGCCTAACTCTTGGGTTTTTCCTCTAAGATAGGAGTTAGTTTAGGTAACTCCTATATTGGTGTGTGTCTGGTGAGAAATTATCTCAACCAAGGGAGAAATTATCTCAACCAAAAGTGTCTAAGATAGCACACACTATCTTAAGAACACTGTCTCTCATCTATTTATTTGTAACACTATATTCAATTATTTTAAGAATGAGAATGACAGTGAGAATACTTGAGGAAGCATGAGGGTTTTGCCTTTTTCCACCCATATTTTGTGTCTAGTTTTTATGTGTGTTTTATATATTTTTGTGAGTTAATCTCATTTTCAATATGTGATATCAGAGCCTGGTTTAGGCTTCATGCTTCCGCATTCGTATTTAGCATTGTGTGCTAGGCTTCATGCTGCCGCATTCGTATTCAGCATTGTGTGAGGTTGTATTGAACCTGTCGATGATCCCGTCCCATGGGAATTGTGTGGGGGAGGCCCATAATTCAATAGAAATTATTGCTCATAGAAGGAGCATTGTCACTTCGGGAAAGAAGTCTATTGAGGCCAAGAGAAAGCCATTTCTTGCACCTGAGAATTGGCTCGTGGGTGCGAAGGAGAATTAATTCTGATGGTTTATCTGCAAAATTTATTTTGCGTGAAGCATGGACAACATTTGACTATGCGTTGAGAAATCTACTATTACGTGTTGTTGTTTAATGAAGCATCAAATCATACCTCAAGAGTCGCAAAAGTTGTGGAAAGCAGGTGAATATAAATCGTATTGGAACCCAAGCTATTCCTTTTGTCATTTCTGAGAAGCATCGACAGGCAGCTGGAGACTGCTTGTGTGCATGAAGTGGACAAAGTGTGGAGTTCAAAGCTCAACAAAATTGTGCTCAATATAATTGTTGATTACTTGTTGTCTCCTCAAAAGTCAATGATAACACTCAGAGATTCAATAAACTGTGTGATGTCCATGGCTGCAATACGTTCTTGATCCTGTCACTCATAAAGCTTCTAGTTATTCAATTTGGAGCGCTGCCTTGGGGTTTCTTATTCATAGCCACTGGCACTAGAAAGCAGCAAGGACAAGCTTAGATTGGATGAAGATACACGCAGCATAGTGGCTCATTTTCTAGATGAAGGACTGCAATTAAATTTCGCCACATCATTTTCTTATTCCAAGCCATTGACTTCTTTCATATCACAGGTTTCTTATGTTGCATGGTAAACTACTACTTCCAGATGTTGCGAGACCCTGCAGATCTTGAAAGGTGAAGGGCGTGGACCCTATAAATCGCACCTCGGCACCTTGGATTGTTACTTCGAATTCATCTCTATCTTTCGACTTTTCTTTTTCTAATAATTCAATTGCAATTTCGGATACCATTGTGAACATGAATGGCATATTAGTTGGGGTCACCATTGTAGAAAAAGAAAGAAGCACGGACCAACGTTGAGGGAGAAGCTTGCGTGGAAGGATCGTTGAGGAGCTTTGTTGAACGAAAACCACCCAAGGCGGATCTCCACCAAACCACCACCGATTTGCATACAACCTGTCTGCAAAATATAGATTTGGTCGCTGGAAAAAGAGGCAACATCCTGGAGCTACTAGCAGAAAAGGAAGAGTCGACTTTGTAAAGCAGCAGAGGAGCCAACAAAATCGTCTTTCCACTCACAGGTCAATGAAATGATTAATTAATTTTAATTAATTTTCACATGTTACTTTTTATAGATCACTTTTATAAAGGGATTTGAAAGTTTTATTAAATTGTTTTGTAAGGGTTTTTAAATGTGGGCAGAAAGTTAATAAAAGGATAATGTATGTAGTATATACTTTTTGGGAGTGATAAGTGAGTGGGGGTAATAAGTGATTTTTTTTGGGGGCATAAATAATGTATATGGTTGTCTTCACATGCATAATTTTTTTTTGAATATTTTGTTATTCCATTACAATAGAACGAACCGTATGGTTCATGTTTGAACACAAAGTTTGAAGTGATGTTTTCACTTTTTTATAAAGTGATATTGAAGTAAAGTTTTTGGAGGAATAAGAGTGGTATGTAATAATGAGGATATGTTTTATTTTGGAGTGATAAAGTTTTTTTTTGAAGTAAGAAGTGATTTTTTATTTGGAGTGATAAGTAGATTTCTTTGAGAGAAATTCTTTTTTGTAATCCAAAGTAATATTTTATTTGAGAGAGATTTTGAGAGTGAGTGAGTGCACGTAGTTTTTTGAAGACATTTTTTCTTTCAAAAAGTTCTAGAACTCCGATTCCATGAAGATGTTGTGATGTTGAGTGATTATGTACTCCAAATTTTAATAAAGATATCATTTTTTGTGGTGATTGTGTCCTAGATCCACCCGAAATTGAATAAGGGGATCTTAGGTACACGAAGAGTGTGTTGATGATGGTGCATGCTTCATGTTGTTGCTTATGATTTGTGTCTAGTTTTGACATGCAAATGATCGCATTTACCACACACTTAAAGTTCAATGCAAGCAATCACAACACCTATAATGAAATAGCTACAAGGAAGGATAATTAAACTCAACACTTGCATGTGCGCAACTACAACTCATAATCATAGATTGTCAACATCAACATTCTACATCAACAAGAAAATTCACTTAATCAAGTTAAATCATTTCGAAGCAAAGTCTACATAACCATTCTTGCAAAAAAATTTAAGAACTTTTAATCAAACTCAAATTACATTGAATTGTAAGGGTGCATTCTTGGTTGAAACCGACACCCAAGTCTTGAATTGAGTAAAATTGAATTCATTGTAGTGAGTCATTAAATAATTAATCATTTTTTGGGTGCATTTTCAACAATGTTCAACACCCTTCCTTTAAGCAGAATCTATTGAATGCACGAATTTTAATTCTAAAGAAAACAAGAAACAAGTTCACATCTCCTGCAAGTGAGCGTGAGCATTCATTCAAGCAATTTGCGTCAAAATAGTACAAAGTGAAAACCTTCAAGCGAGCCAGAGTGAAGTTCATTGCAACAACCATCAAAGCAACCAAACAAGTTCAACTCTAACACCAATCAAGCAAGTTGAGATCAACATCAAGCGAGCATGGCTATTCATTCAAGTGAGCGTGAAGTCATCAAGTAAGGCAAGTGAGCAATCATGCAAACACGATCGTCATCAAGTGAGCGTGAATTCCAGAGTTTAAGCAAGAAAGTTCTACAACTCTAGCAAGTGTTCCCAGTAAGTGCAATAAGCAAAAAAATCTAGTGAGCGTGCCATTCAAGTCCCATAGCAAGCGAGCCTGTCATGCAAGTAATAAAATCAATTAAAACAATTCACAGCATGACATCTATGACAAGAGAGCCTGATTTCAAGTGAGAAAGTTCATATGGCACAACATATTCAGTTGTTAAACATTCTTCACAGTTTGATCATCTCCAGTGATGAGGACATGGTGCACATCAAAAAAGAAACTCTTGTTGATCTTTCATGGCATCTACAATTAACACATGAAACCATTGAGTTTCTTCAACTTGAGTCACAACTTCAAAGGAATGAATTGCAAGAAAAGAGTGATACTTTCAAGTCTTTGAACCATCCAGATGATAAGTCATTCATGCCAAAAAATTCAAGTGTCGAAGTTGTTCCAGTTAAAATTTCTTCCAAACCATCATCAAGCCCTAGGAAGAGATTCAAAATAACAAGAATCGATGAGGCTTAGGATATGTCGCTGATGACACCAAATTACATATCCCAGATTATTCCAAGCCAATTAAGTTCATCAGTGCAGGATTTCTTGCACAACACACCTCAGCAGGTTCTAAGAAAGTTGCAGAAGAGAATTGTGCGCAACCTGAAGTTGAAGTCCAACCGAAATGTTCTCATTGTCGAAGAACTGGTCATATGGAATATCAGTGTTTTGATCTCCATCCCTGTTGCCATTGTGGCAAGCCCAATCATTCCTCAGCAAATTGTCACACCCAACAAAAATCAGGCAGGTTGAAGATACATTATGAATGGATCGAGCCTTGGGAATGGTCATCCATAGTCAAATGGTTATCTTAGTTCTACAACCGACTACAATCACACACAGTGTAGCCAGCAGTGAACCGATGATGGTACTCTCATGCAATTGAACGAGGGAGTACAACAGTGAAACTCTCCTACACCTGAAGGGGGGGAGTTTAGATATATTTTGGAGAAGATTGTCTCTCCTTTCAGCTGACAAAGGGGGGAAATGTCAATGAAATCGACAAGTGGTTGTCAGACTGAAAGTCTCGACAACATCAACGACATAGCCAATTGGCATCTTCATTAGCCAGTGGGCATTTTTCATCAGCAGTGACCATCAGCAAATTCACCAGTGGGTGATCAATAGCCAAAGTAGCAGTGAGAAGCTTTCATCATAGCAAAAGCAAAATTGAGTTGTTTTTCGACATCTTCAGCCAGTGGGCTATCATCATCAGCAAATACGCCAGTGGGCGTTCATCAAATTGTGTCAGTGGACACCGGATGCTGTTTTCAAGCAAAGGAGAGTTGGATATTTTTTCATCTTGGCACATGATGGAGTTGTTAAGTCTCCTTCTGAGATGGATCAGTCATGCAGCTGACTCAGTCTCTTCATATTGCAGTTTCTTCAACATCCAAAATTGGCAGTTTTTTCAGGCAATATATTTGAGGATCAACATGAGAACTTGGAATATGGCTCCTCGTTCTTATTTTGGATTTATCATTGAAGGGGGGAATGTTAGCCTCTCTCATAAAACAATAATAAATCAAAAAATAAATTAATTAATTAAATATTCCAAGTTAGGAATTTGTGCCTAACTCTTGGGTTGTTCCTCTAAGATAGGAGTTAGTTTAGGTAACTCCTATATTGGTGTGTGTCTGGTGAGAAATTATCTCAACCAAAAGTATCTAAGATAGCACGCACTATCTTAACAACATTGTCTCTCATATATTTATTTGTAACACTATATTCAATTGTTTTAAGAATGAGAATGAGAGTGAGAATACCCGAGGAAGCATGAGGCTTCTGCTTTTTTCCGCCCATATTTTGTGTCTGGTTTTTATGTGTGTTTTATATATTTGTGTGAGTTAATCTCATTTTCAATATTGTACATAATTCCTTTGTTTTTCATGTGTAAATTACTTTCTGTACAATTTTTTGCATTTTTGTAACTTTTGCATTTTACTGTTCCTTTTGGATGGAACAACATTTTCACCATTCTGTTGTTCCTTTTCGAAGGAACAACGCTTCTGCATTTTGTTGTTCCTTTCGGAAGGAACAACATTTTCATTGCTTTGTTGTTCCTTTTTAAGGAACAACACTTTTGCATCTTGCTATTCCTTTTCAAAGGAACAACATTTCCACCATTTTGTTGTTCCTTTTCGAAGGAACAATATTTTTGCATTATGTTGTTCCTTTCCAAAGGAACAACATTTCCGCTGTTTTTTTGTTCATTTCCGAAGGAACAACACTTTCACATTTTGTTGCTCCTTTCCGAAGGAACAACACTTTCACATTTTGTTGTTCCTTTCCGAAGGAACAACACTTCTGCATTTTTGTTGTTCCTTTCCGAAGGAACAACATTTCCGCCTTTTTGCTGTTCTTTTCCGAAGGAACAACGCTTTTACATTTTGTGGTTCCTTTCTGAAGGAAAAACACTTCTGCATTTTTGTTGTTCCTTTCCAAAGGAACAACACTTCCATTTTTTATTGTTCCTTTCTGAAGGAACAACACTTCTATTTTCTGTTTTTCCTTTCCGAAGAAACAACACTTTCGTTTTCTGCTGTTTCTTTCCGAAGGAACAACACTTTTGTTTTCTACTATTCCTTTTCGAAGGAACAACACTTTCGTTTTCTGCTATTCCTTTCCGAAGGAATAGCATTTTCACATTTTTGTTTGTGCTTGCTCTCTTTTCTATTCTGATTAAGGAACAGTTGTTGTTCCTCTCAAGGAACAATAGTTTCGAGCATGTTTTTTCCTTTTGCTTATGGTCTTTGTGTGTAAATTTTCTTTTGTTGTCCCTCTAAAGAAATAGTAGCTATTCCATCTTGAGAACAACATTTTTTAGAGTGCATTTTTTTTCTTTTTTTTTGTGTTTTACCATTTATATCATTTTTGTGAGTCATGTTCATTTAAGGCATAGCTATACATTTCTCCAACAATACAAAAACTAGAGGATACTGAAATCAGCAAATTACATAAAAATCGTTATATTTAGAAGAAATTGCTTTGAAATGATAAGAGAAAAGAAGAAAGGACACGACTATTGATCATCTTGTTTTCATTATTTTATTAATACCAATATTATTGATTATTCTTATCATGATAGTTCTTCCTAAATCCCCATAATTATCTTTGATCATGATTAATTAATAAGAATAAGGCCATATTTTTCTCTATTGAGATGTTCAGACTTCTTCCACCATCCCTACTCTTAAGGAGTCTTGAACCACCCTCTATATATAAATAGGAAAAGTGTTATATAAAAAAAAAAGAAGAAAAAAGAAAAATATTTATATGATTGCTAACATGATTTGTCAAATGAAGGATAGGGGGTCTCATTAAGAGCCAACCTACCATGATCATAAGGAAGAAAGTGAAGTGGCATTACCACTATGGCCACCACACCAGGGATATGATCCAAGAGGCACATTAGAAAAATAAAAAGTCCTTGGAACAGGAGGTCTCATCACGAGCCAACCTGCCCACCTTTCACTCCTTCCTAGTGAATGGCATTGTGATTCATCTGGTTACCAAGCCAGCACAATGGCCTCCATTATGACGTTGCACAACACTTTCCTAGCCATACACAAAGGATTATGGTTCGAAGGGTGAAATAAACAACTCTATCAAAGTTATGGAAACTTGTGGGCAACAAAGCTCTATTGATGGTATTGAAGCCATATTTCTTATACACCAATAGTAACTATAAAACCCTTCTTCTTATATCTTTATAAGTGGTTCCAACGAGATTATTTATATAACCCTTTCGAACCTTTGATACATGAAAATCATTTATCAATCATTTATGACGGTAAAAGTCAATAATGACTGCATAAGAACCTTTATTCACATCAGTCGTCCTATCCTCCGTTTCTCGCATCATATCATGGAATTTCCATATTTATTAATGATTCTATCATATGCCTCAATTTTGCTAATCTACTCGTCTTTGTAAACATGGAATTTCTCTATACGTTGTTCCTTTATTACTCTGTTCTATGGTAATTTAGCACACTACTCCTTTATTTGATGGCCGAGGATGGCCTATCACATTATAGGGGGGCGCGGGTGATCCCCATAATTCGTTGGCATACATGTCAGCTCATCATTCAGAAGAATTATGACCTGGGAATAGCAAGACTTAACGGTATTTTGTTTCCCAATATGCATGATTTGTTGCTCTGAAGCCATTTTTGTGTTTTGCTTTGCAAAAATTAGCAGTCAGTTCGAAATTTGAACAACTTATTGTTCCGTCATCTTCTTTGTGTTTTCTAACAGTGAGCTAAAAATTTGAACAGTATGTTGTTCTATTGTCGTCTCTATGTTTTTTTACAGTGTTCTAAGCATGGGAGGAAGATCAATTCATAGTGAGCCATAGGTGTTTATGGTGTCCAATGCTGCATGAGAAATCCTAGTAAGGGCAGGATGGATCGCTTATCTTAATTTTCTACAACAATCCAATGAGACGGTGGCAATTGAGTTTCTACAGAACTTGCAAGAACATCATTCCATGGTGAGAGGGAGATAGATAGTAGTTACTTATGACATAATTGTAGAAGTATCAACACTGCGAGCCACTGGACCTATGTGGACTCTGAAAAATGTGAGACTCCGAGACACCATGAAAATCTTCCAAGACGAAGGGCAAAACCTGGCTGTAAAAGGGAAGGGAGTTATGTCGGCGACCTTGGGAGAGTCATGGGCAAAATTGGTGAGAATTATCTATAGATACATCACTTGCAACGATAGGAAAGACATGGTAAGACCATGCCATCTTAAACTTTTAGCTATGTTAAAGCAAAAATGTGTTGTGAACTTGCCTGTGTTTTTAAATTCTTTATTACACGATGTTGCCCGAAGCATGAAGAAATATCACCATCTAGAGTCAGTAGTAAGCCACCATGGGTTAATACGACTAATAGTTAGCCACAGTCTTGCCCAACAGCAGAGCAGTTGAGAAGAACTGATTTTCGCGATAGATGGGGGACTAGCTTTGCCAGCCCCAAAATGAAAACATATTGCCAGTACATTGAGAAGACCACTGAATCGAAGAAAATATGTTAGATTGGTGAAGATCAGAGGAATGTTGAGAAATTTACAAGAAAACAGTAGTTAGCCTATGGAGATACATGATTCAGGAGATGAACAACCCCCACAATTGGAAGGTGGGGAGAATGAAAAAGAATTGGAGGAAAATGATAAAGGAGAACCAGAGGAGGAGACTAAGAAATCTAGTCAGGAAGAAGGAGAGGAAATAGAGAAACGCAACGAAAGTCCACTACAAAACCCACTACAAGAAGACGAATTGGCCCAAATTCTGGCCAATATGGGCAAATATGTCCAACCTCACTGCCCACTCAACCCCCATACCGAAGAAGGGCCACAGAAGCACTATGCTCATGATAAAAGTGCATCCGAGAAACTATGTGACAAGGAGGAAGAAGAGGAGGATCACTCTTCTCATGATGGAAGTGTATCTAGGGAGAAGAGTGATGAGGATGAGGGAGAGGAACAATTTCTTCCTATTCAGAATACGCCTAAAGAATTCCACGATGAAGAGGAGGTAGTAGAAGAAGCTACCTAGGAGACAACAGGACAAACTAGGGTTTCTGCCCGTGAACAATCTGATCAGCATAAAACTGAAGAAGCACCCCAAGAAGAAAATAAGGAAATTGGCCAAGATGAAGGTACAATACTTGAGGTATAAAGCCCAAGCCTGAGTAAATGAATGATTGTTCCTTCCAAGAAAATAGACGAAATTAAAAGATTACGAAAGGAACAACAGAGATTGCTTAACGTAATTAAGAAACTTCGACAACAAATAAGAGTCTTGAAAATGGGGAAGAAATAAAAAATAGCCTCTGTGGTAAAGCGTGCAACCTCCTAGGAAAAACCCCTTAATAAAAAGACCAAGAGGAATCAATTCCAACTTGTCATTCGGATTCAAAAGGAACAACATCTGGTTGTTGCACATGTAGAAGTACAAATAGATAATGTAGCAGCCTGTGATAAGGAAATCTAGATAAAGGCACTGTCCTCTAGCGAGAAGGAAACTCAGACCATAAAGACGAGATGTCGTAATAAGGAGATCCAAGTAGATCTCCAGTCCAAAATTATCATGTTCGATAATGACCCGAGGATAGTAACTCTATGGAAAGATTTGGCACAATCCTAGCAAACAATAGAGAAGCTTACAGAGCAGACCGCTCCTCAAGAAAAATACAAGAAATTACAATAGTAGCTGAAGAACATTAACGCAATAGAAAGCCAGGCCTTTGAAGGATGGCAAAAGGGAGAAGAAAGAGTCAAAAAGGTAACCCATAGACTAGACATAATCGTCAAACAAATGGATACCTTATGTTCTCTATATAATGATGTTCTAGCGTGTACACTGTAGGGCACCTGCTAGAAACTATGCTTTGTTTTTAATGGAAAGATATTTACAACTGAAAACTAAAGCTGTCAAGGCAAGAGTACCTATAGAGATAAAAACCATTGATGACTTCATAAATTGTTGTAAGCATTACTGGGTGAAATTTCAGTGATTGTTATGTGAATTTTATTTTCACAATCTTGTATTAGATGGAGAAATAGAACAGAACCGTAGCACTTTTGTGGGTGATGTCCAACTGTAGGCATTTATTTATTTTGGTGTTAATCAAATAAAGTGGCTTAAAGCCTACAATGTTTTTCAAATATAGGAAAATGGATTAGAGCTATGGGTGAGGGGTGAACCTAGAGACCCACTGCAGTTATTGAATAAACATAGGAGCCTAATGAGAACATAGGGAGTGATCGAGGCATTGGGACCTATTCACATAGTAGTCATCTGGCAAGGGATAGTATACTTCTTTACCATCAAAGACCTTGCCATATCAGCAACAAAATTCCAATACCAGACTTCTAATTGGAACATCCAAAACTGATAACCATTCAACTATGAGAACTTTAAGCTAGTTGTTGACCGCTTGGGTATCTATGGCAACCTCATTTTGAGAGAAGGCTCGTCTTTCTTAGGTTTTTCCCAAACTTTATCAGAATCATTGATAGGAAGTGCTTTATCGGTTTGTTGTGTTGATGATGTACTTTGAGTCTTCCTGTTCTTGATTTGAGGTTCCTTTGGGACTTGAACTGTAACTAGTTCTTTATGTAGAACTAGTTGAAAAATATTTAATATGTCGAGGGGGATATTCTCCAACTTGTTGTTCATCTATTATTTTAATTTTTCCAGATCAACTAGGCTCAGATGAGCTTTCGCTAATCTCTCTACTTGCTGATAATTTGTAGTTGTCTTAAAGAGGTCATCGAAGTCATCTGGTTCATGTTGGAATTTCCTCACTTTGACCTATCTGGTGACATTTTGAGCTTTCTTGTCCACATCATATTACATAGGTCGAACAGTGGGAAACTTCATGCATGGAATTTTCTCGATTTCAAGTGTTGTGTGCCTGAAATTCTATAGAGTAAAAACTCCACAGTGAATAGGAAAAGGTGGCCAAATAGATTTCTTGGTTTCCTTAAGAGATTTAGTCAATCCATTGCCCACAGTCTGATATGTTACTTCTTTGGCCAAAAGTTTGTCTAGGACATAGAGAGGGAGGACATGAGGGGAAAATATGCTTCCATAGATCTTGACATAATTAAAACATTCTTCCCCAAACCATTTTCCTATGGTTGTAAGGTCATCTAGAGCTTCTCTAGAAAATATAGGAGGATTTTCATCAAAGATGGTATGGTACAATGGTAACATTACCCAATGGAAGATTTTATAAAAATGGGTCTGATAGTTGCTTTCTCATAGGATATTATGGTATATATGGATGGGGGTAGGGTCTTCTAAAGTCCATAGGTAAAGCACAACACATCCATAATATAAGCGCTCATAAAAAAGGGGGAATCTCCCTGGGAGATAAATTATATTTACTTCTATATGCCAGAGTCTGAGTGGCCAAATTGTTTGACAAAATGGTAGCCCATTCCATAATGTAGGCATTTGAGGGAGCTTCTATTAGGGGAACCCATTATATAGTTAATTTATGTGTATTAGGTTTTCCAAATAACCTACACATCATAGCTACAATATGACAATAATGACCAACAAGATAAGTTAGGGAATACATACCGTTATCGTCATGTTTGTACTTGATTAACTCATTCCTCCACTTTCTGATTGGGTTCGACTGAACTGGATGTTCATATGTGAACTTATGAATAAACTGGGCATTGTATATATTCTAGGATTCTAGTAGGTGGTACATCTTTCAGAGGTCTTCGATCTGAATGATACAATCTTCATTTGTGTCCTCAAGATTATGATAGCGCTGTCAATGATATTTCCTTCATTAATTACCCGTTAGACTAATTTTTTATATGGCGTTATCTTTGCTCGAGAAAATATCCAATGGAGATGAGAGTTGGTGACATATCCTCAAGCGGTTTTAGATGTTGTTGTTGTATCATCCATTGTAGCCTGTCTGAGAACTACCCTAGGTTCTGCTTCCTCGAATAATCTTTATATCGCTTCCCGAGAAGAACTTCCAAAATCTATAGTACATGTAGTGTCTGAGAATAATGGAATCATTTCAGTTACTTTTGTAGTAGTTGTGGTCGGTGATGGTGGAACCACATTCTCCTTATTCTTCTTTGGAGCTCTCGACATTTTTCTTAACCTCTTCTTCTTATGACTAGCTTGTGATAGCGAAGTTATGATAAGAATAGGGAGAAATACTTAACATTCAAGACTTATGGCAAGAATAGTAAAATAGCGTGAAAATAGGAATTTAATAAAAAAACCTTGAAATTCTTAATGAAATCAACCAAATCATTCACATAATTGAGGTCCATTAATACCGTCATAACTGATAATAAATGAAGAAACATGGGTTTCACATGCCTTTTGGACAGTTTAGCATCCCATCGGATTATATCGCATCACAATTTCTTCGATATGGTCATCGATAGCTTTGCAAAGTGAACATTTTTTATATGTGATAGGTGACATTCGCGATGAGATATGCTGATGAACTTGCTGTGCGATTTATCAAAATTGGTGTTTCTTGAGGGAAGGATGTTTTAACCCTTTGCGATGTGATGCGATGGGAATATAGCAATAAGTTTCTGCAATATCAGGTGGCACTTTATCGGGGTTTTGAGTTTACAATAATGTTGTGGGAATGGGATATTTCCCTTTGTGATATGACGTGGCTTGCTCACAGGACTTGAAATATTATTCAGAAGTGAGGAGGCCTTTTTGTCATTTAAACTCAATTACGAGTTTTATCGTGGTGGGTTAGATTGGGTACTCTCGCACCGCACTTTGACTTCGTATGACTCTTTTACTCATTTGCAATTAACAATATGAAAAATTCTTGAGACCTATTTGAGCTTAAGTCCTTTTTAAATATTAATGGAGTTAAGTCCTAGGGTGAGGATGGTTCTTTATTTTAATTTTGAGACTGTATGTTTATATCTATTTTATTAAAGGTTGTATATTTAAAATTTAAAAGGGTCCCCATTATTCAACTTACTTATTCTAATAATAATGGGGGGTTGTTGAGTGACACAACAATTGGCGATTCACTGGAAGAACCAATTATCTATGAGAAAAATGATGAAGTTTAAACTTGATCATAAAGAAAAATAATTAGGAAAGAAAAGTGATCCTGAAATATTAGGTAAACAAGATTTCTTTGAATAAAAAAAGCTCATTTCATTGTAAATTTCTACAACCTTTTATAGATGAAAATCTTCAATATCCGTATCAATCATTAATCAGTTATAAAGGTAAAGTAGGTGGTTATTGAATGTTTTCTTTCTAGATGAACTTTCTTTGTCATAGGTAGAGCCACTGTTGCTAGGAGGCATCCATAGCCGCAACACGGTTACCTTTTAGCCAAGAATGAACCAGGATCCCATCCACTTTAGTTGTAATCTTTAGAGGTAATATTTTATTTTTTCTTTTCTTTTCTATTTTATTTTTTTTTTTTTTCAAAAGCCATTGTCTTGGTTTGGTAGCTAGATGATGACAATGCCATTCATGGGTTATAATAGGATTGAGTAAGCTAGCTCATGATGAGACTCCTTGCCTTACAATTATATAATCATAAGCCATTATCCTGGTTTGGTGTCCAGTAATGATAACGTCAACCCATTATTTCCCCATGATCATGGTAAGTAAGCTCATGATGAGACCTCTTACCTTTTAAATTTATTATATTTTTGAATTACACACTAAAAAATGTATGACTATTAGATGGGGATGTCCATTCACTCTTTAAGAGTATCAGATGACAATTTAGAGTTTTAAGATGCTAAATCTCCAAATAGTATTTACATTTTTAAAGAAAACCTTTTTTGACTGAGAATTAGATTGAATACTTTTATGAGTGTTTTGGGTCGATAGAGGCTTCAACTTTAATGGGAAAAATATTTCAAAGTTTTATAATAATTACCCAATTTCTTCAAATTCGTAATTATTTCCTCAAAATTTTATGCTTTGAAAAGTCAAAAATCATAGAATGATTAGAGATAATGATGAAAAGCCATATGTATGTTACTTAACTTTATTCATTACAGGAAATTTCAGCCTAAAAGTGGCCTCCTAAGGAAAAATAATTAAATAATAGTTAAAATAACAAAATAAGAGTTATGAATTTTAGAGGGAAATGAAGAAAAATATTTTTAATTATATTTTTGGCTTATCTCCTTATAGGTTTACTCAAATTTCACGTGTAGATGCTCATTGGATGCAAAATTTAATTCTGCATCCAATGCGTACCTGTCATGCATAGTTTTGAGAAGAACTGCATTGAAAAAAATTGAAGAGACATTAAAAAAAGTGTGTTTATCATGTTTTATAATGTATCTTCAATTTTGATCAATGTGGGTCTTCTCAAAAGTATGCATGATGCGTATTTGTTGGATGCAGCATTAAATGTTCCATCCAACGAGTGTTTACATGTGAAATTTGAGTAAATATATAAGAAGATAAGGCAAACATACAATTAAAAAAGTAGTTTTTCTACTTTTTCGCTCCACAATATTGACATGTACCTATTTTAAATTTAAAGGATTTTAATTGGTTTACATATTATGACATAGAAATTATGTGAAAATTTCGTGGGAACTTTTAGGATGAAATTCCCTCTAATGTATTCTACAAACACTAGAATACCTAAATGGATATTTACATATTTTACATTAGAATTGATGTTCCTTCAAGAAAATAATCTTTTGAGAATTAACCCATTAACAGGAAGAACATCCCTCTTTCCTTGTAAATCTTGCAAAATAAAAGTTGATGGGTCTAATTTCTCAACAATTTCAAATGGTCCAACCCAAAATTTTGGAAATTTAGAATGTTTTCCTTTCACATCATGTGGTCTGTCCCACTTCAAGACCAAGTCTCTGATTTGAAAGTTTTTCTTATCTACTGGGGTTTTATCAAACGAATATTTGACGAGTTGTTGATGATGGGCAAGTGTTTGTCTGGCCTTCTCCCTTTCTTCTTCTAATTTAAGGATTTGTGATATTCTTATTTGCAAAGAAGAAGTAGGTTTTTCTTCGATAAATTGTACCATCGTTGATGAGGGAAAAACTAGACTAAGGGGGAGAATTACCTCCTTCCCATAAAATAGATTAAAAGGATAAGTACCAATAGAGGTTTTCATGGTTATGCTATCAGCATAGAGAGGAAAAATCAAAGATTTATGTCATCTTTTGACTTTGATTAACATTTCGCTTAATTATCTTAATGAGGTTTTTATTAGTTGATTCTGCCAGACCATTTCCTTGGGTATAATAATTAGAAGAGAATTTGTGTTTAAATCCTCTTTTTAAAGCAAACTTAGTCATGTTGTTTCCTGAAATGTAAGATGCATTATAAAAAATGAGTGCATTGGGTTGGCCAAACCTTGTCATAATATACTGATCAATGAATTCGGTAATATTATCATAATTGGCTACTTTAAGTGGTATTGCTTCAATCCATTTTATGAAATAATATGTAGTAGTAAGGATAAAATTGTGTTGTTTAGAATAGTGAGAAACAATCTCGCCAATTATATCCAATCCCCATTATTCAAAAGGTTTTTCAATGTTGATTGGTTGTAGAGATAAGGCTGGTTTTCTCTGTCTTCCTGTAGCAGTTTGGAAATTTTTTCACTTTCTGACATAGGCATGTGTATCCTTAAAAAGAGTTGGCCAATAATATCCAACATGCAGTATTTTATGAATGATGGTATCTCCTCCAAAGTGTCCACTAGTAGGTCCATCAAGTAATTCCTACAAAACCCTTTGTGCTTCAAATTTTTCTAGGCATCCTAACAAAATAGAATCGTAGATTTTTTGAAATAACACATCATCAATGAGTTCATATTGATTGGAATTCCCCTTCAAGCCCTTTTGCTCTTTTAATTGAGTTTGGGTGGAGCATATCCATTCTTTAAATAATAAATGAGATCAACATATTGAGATTCAGTGGTAATAAGGAATACCTTAGATATCTAAATAGTGTTGCCTGAATCCTCATTAGCTGGTATGTTAGAAGCTCATGTAAGTAGTCTACAAAAACCTTGGCCTCTTACAATTTTAGTAGGTTTTACTTCTATGTCATATTCTTGTAGAGAAGTTACCAATTTTTCTCTCTTTTCACCCAATTCTTTTCGAACAAGCAATTGTCTTACTGCTAAAAATGGGACAATTACTTTGGGAAGATTCTTAATGAGAAATCACCTAAAATGTTTAATGGAATTAGAGACAACAAATTCTTATTTATCTACTTCTGAATGATTGAGTTCTGCACCTTGTAGGTTTGAGCTAAGGAAGGAGATAGGTGCCTCTACTTTTTATCATTGATTTGTTTTGAAACTGCAACATACGATTTCTCGGAAGCAAATGTATATAAAATGAAGTGATAAAAAAAATCGAGAGTAATTAGAAAGGGAGCATCAATATAACTTGTTTTATTCTCTCAAATGATTCTCGTTCATTATGTCCTAATTTAAAAACTAAATTTTTCTTGATCATCACTTGTAAAGGCAAAACAATTTAGGAAAAATACGGAACAAATCGTTTCACAAAATTAATTTGTCCTAAGAAATATTGCATTGACTTCTTATTATGAGGCAAAGGAATTTTAGAAATTTCCTTTATCCTACCAGGAATAATACAAATCCCTTCCTTCGATACAATAAATCGTAGGAGTTTCCCTTCACTAAGCGCAAAGTATAAGTTTTTAGGGTTGAATGAAATCCCATATTTAAGAAACCTTTCAAGAATCTATTTTAAATCAGAGTAATTTTTATTCCTTTTCTTGGAATCTATAGCAATATCATCTAAGTAAACAACTACAATTTTTTCATCAGACCCCTAAGGGCGATGTCCATGGCTCGTTGGAAACTTGCTCCTACATTTATTAATCTAAAAGGCATTTTTTGAAATGTGTAAGTTCCCCATTTAGTTCTGAAAGTATTTTTCAACCTATCATTTGGATGTGAAATGATTTGGTTATACCCCGAGAATCCATCTAGGAAGTCATTAGCTCAGAACTTGCTACTAACTACAAAATTTATTCCATGGGTGGAAGTGGAAAATTGTCTTTCTTACAAGCTTTATTTAGATTTCTAAAATCAATGTAAATGTGAATATTGTCATTCTTTTTCCTGACAGGTACTAGGTTTGAAACCCATGTAGAATGCCTTATTGGAAAAATAAATTTGGCCTTAAGGAGTTTGTTCAGTTTGCTTTTGATTTGATTTTCAAGGTTAGGATGAATTTTCCTTAGCTTTTGCTAAACATACTTATCATTAAGTACCATTAGAATAGTATGTTGAATGATAGATGAATCATAAGTTTTTAAATCATCATAATTCCAAGGGAAAATCATTTTTTATGTCTTTAATAGATTAATAAAGTCCAATATTTCATCTAATGAATTCCCTAGGCCTAAATTAATGTTTTGAGGTTTGAGATCAAATCCAATGTTAATCAATTCAAACTTGAAAGTTTAGCTTTGAAGTTTGCAGTTTGTGACATTCTAAAATCTATCGGTAAAGTTATATAAATCGTTGAGCTTGACTATAGACTTTGGCAAGGAATTTTCTTCAAATTGTTTCACCTATTGTCATGCTCATCTTCATCGATTATTTGATCAGTATATGACCCTTCTAATGTTAAGAAGCTTGCAATATCTTTCCTCATCTTAAACACACACCAATTGGTAATATTGTCAGGAATTGAGGGGTGAAAATCAATTCGATGGAAATTCTATCTGGACTATAGTCCTCTGATGGGATTATTCTGGACGCGACATTACCTAGAAAATTAGAGCTAACATTTTGAAGTCCCGGGATAGGAGAGATATTAAACATAAGAAAATGAGAAGTAAGAGATTGATAATGTTTCAAGTAGCTTGAGACGCGATGGATAGTGTTTTTCACCTATCTAATTACAATTTCAGAATCTCCAAACACTTGAAGATATTTGACATTAAGGCTTATCACTTTATACAGACCTTCAATGAGATATTCGTATTCATCAATATTATTGGTGCATTTGAACTTTAACCTTCACACTATCATTGTATTCTCTCCTTCAGGATTTATTAAAATTCATCCTACTCCCGCACCATCATTGGATTGAGAACTATCAAAATACAAAATCCAAAATAATTATTTAGCTATTGGTTTATCTAAAATACTTACACATATAGATGAGTTTTCCTATGAAAAATTTTAAGCTTGAGAAGTTACAGAATCGACTTCAAAAGGAGATTCTTGTGCATTAAAATTACCCAATAATATTATTAGTGAAGACCACCGGTTCAGTTTTTTCATCTAAGTATGTTATTGAATATTTCATGTGCTTTTCTCAATGTGAATTTGATTACACTTTCCATTATAAGGAAGCCACATATGGGACTAGTCGATAGCAAAATAACCATGTAACTTCTTTAACCAATCTCTTCTTAGAATTAAAGCGTAAAAGTCAGGGATATCAGTGACAAGTACATCAATGATTTGACAGAATTTAGCATTAGAATAAAATCTAATAAGAACTTAATTGATTTCCCCTAACACTTTAATTTTGGTTCTATTGAGTTGAACAATATGTACAAGAGACTTCTATGGTGTAATGTTCAGTTTCAGAAAAACTAAATAGGGTAGTACATTTTAAGATGCCCCTGAATCTACCAAGCGATTATGCACATCTTTATTGAATATTTCAAAGGTTAGTAGAAATGGAGGGGTATGAAATTTTGACCTATCCCCAATAAGGATGGCTATGGTGGGATCAATCTTATGTGAAGGATCAATATGAGGTTTTCCTATTCCTTTATAAGATTTAGAAGTAACAACAACTGGCAAAGAGGATGCAGGAACTAGATTCAATTCTTTAATTAAATATTTATGTTGCTTCTTTATTTAAGCTACTTCATGGAAGGAAATACTAGCCTTGACCTTCTTCATATCCTCTATTATATTATACTCTATGGTGTCAGAAACCACAAGAATTTTAGATGTGGATGGAGAATTTAAAGAGGAAGGGATTGAGATGGAAGGTGTAATGGGAGATTTTTTGGTTGGAGCTTTGTATTTAGTGTTAGGTATAGAAGTTTTATTTTTTTGTGTTCACTGTGATGAATCTACAGAACCCGTGCTTCGTGTAGTGTCTGGAAAAGCCTCACACTGATTTTCATTGTCCGAATCTGGATGAATAAAATCCCATAATCCTTGAAGTTTGATGGTTTCTTCTTCCTGGGATTCATCAGCATATAATGATGTTTCTTCCTCTTCCTCCTCTTGATCAGATTCAACATTTGATAGGACATTAGGCGGATGAGGGTTTGGTGTCTGTGGTCTCCACAAAGATCAGAAAGTTTTTTTAGAAGACTCAGCTACCTATTTTTTTATATCTACCATGTCATTTGACATAGATTTAAGAACCTTTTGTAATCCTTGAAGATCAAAAGGATTTTTAGGATTTTTCTTCTTTGGTTCCTCTTTGAAGGTAAATTTCTTAGTTTTTCTTTCTTCTTGAGCAATTTTCTTTTCTAAGGCAAGAGTCCTTTTTTCTACAACTATTGACTCTTTCATATTATCAAATAATGTGACCCCATTGGCTTTGTCTACAAAAATTGCGATATTAGAAGGAAAAGCATAAATATACTACTCAATTTGAACATCAACACCAGGTTTAGAGGTATCTGGAATTTTATATAAAATTTTATGAAACCTATAAATTAAATCTTTGATTTTATCATTGGGGTGGGCTTTAAGATTGGATAGAGCATTGATTAGAGTAGTAGTTGTGCGATCATCACCAAAATTATTCAAAAATTGTTCTTCAAGTATATCCCAACCAGTGATAGATGTTGGTGGTAATGAGAAATACCATGAACCTGTAGATCCTTCAAGGGTATATGGGAATAATCTCATTACACAGTCTTCTTCTACTACTCCATTGAGATTAATGGCCAACATAAAATTATGGAGATGTTCTTCAACATGGATTCCATCATCAGGGTTGAACTTTGGTAACCATATTTCAGGATGCTTAGGTAGAGGGGGGAGAGGTGCTTCCATGTAGACAACTCTATGACTAGTCCATGGTCTAGTTGCTGGTGGGTTTTGTTGCCTACCAACCAGTATGGGAACTTGAATAGAAGGTTTTATAATATTAGAAGAGTTTGACTATGTCACTGAAGAAGCAACTCTTGAGCTAATGTTGGTTGAATCAATACCAGTTGATTGTGACAAGAGAGAATGCAAGGGAGGATTAAGTAGAAGAGAGAAAAATGGTGATGGAATTTGAAATGAGGGTATTTTAGGTGGAGTTGATGATAAAATATCACTAGTGTATGATTGAGCTATGGATTTTTTCATTTCTCTTCGGTGGAAAGGTGTAGAAAAATCAAATGGAATAACCTCAAGTTTGTCACTTTGGGAACGAATCAAAATGTGATTAGATTGGAAATATGAGGAAACACTACTTTTAGATAAGTCAGATTGTTGTGGCTTCTCTTCATAAATAAAAATTCCTTCTAATATATGAATTAAATTTTGAACTTCGGGTATCTCCTGAGAAGGAGGTTGATCAAATGACTTAGGTAGTGCACTAGGAGACTTTGTGGTTGTTTTCACAGATTTTAGTCTAGGATTAGTTGATTTGGAATGAGCTTTGGAATTTGGTGGAGATCTTAAGGGGGAGTGACTCTTTATATGGTCTTTTGATGTAGGATCAAACCTTTTTTACATTCATAGTCGGGGCCCTCCTTCCAGTGCCAAAATTTTTGAATGTTTGGAATGTTTTGGCCTCAACAATTGACAATAACCACCCAGTCATGAACTTGAAAACCGTTATGTATCTATTTGGAATAGTGGCTCCAACTGAGGATCAATGAACCAGTTTTTCGTTAGGTATATATGATGGGATTTTGAGTGTAATCATGAGTAAAATGGATGTTGTGGATTGGAGATGAAAGTAGTATTACATACATACATACATATCTTATATATATATTATATATATATATATATATATATATATATATATAATATATATATATATATATATATATATATATATATATATATATTTCCCGGGATTAAAGTTAGCCTTATCCTGTGATTTAAAGATTATTTGATGTGTTAAAAAATATAGATCATATAGCATTTCAAGAAATAATTACAAGAAAGATAATTAATTTGATTAAATAGTTATAATAAATTGTCTTAAAAATATCACATATATATTCCGTTCTTTCTACAATGCATTCAAGAATATAAACTTGATACTCTTGAATAGTGATTAAGTACTCAACAGTATATAAGATCATACACATAAAAAACAATAAAGAAAATGTGTGATTGTCATCAAATATAAACACAACAATAAAATAAAGATAATAGTACCTCATAGATTAATTATCTTCTCATGGAAAGAAAACAATTTTGGTTCCTCCTTCCTATTAAGATACTTGAAAGATACAATAGTGCGAGTCCCTTAAGTTTCCTTACAACAATTCATAACCCAAAGGGGTATTTATAAAAATATAAATTACAAAATAGAAAAAACTCAAAATGATGAGGAGGTTCAAACAACCTTCGTTAATATAGAACTAAAAGACAAAAATAGAGCCTGTTGGAAACAATCAACCATAATGAGAAGCGTGTTTTGCTTTCATTTGTTGCCTGATTTTATAAATATCCATTATGGGCTTTACTTCTGGAGGATGAGCTAGGTTAAGTTGCATTTAGCCCACATAAATCGCATTGGAGAGTGTTGGGAGTATGTGGACAACACTATTTTTCAAACAACGTAATGTCAGCCATTGGTTGTGTGGTTTAACCAAGTGTTGCTAATAGTGTTCAAAGTTTAACTTCGATCACTTGTTTATGTTATGTGCCTTTGTCTTGGACCAATATTGCCAATGTTTTGTTAATATCTTGACATCCAAAAATGTATCTTTGGGGAATTCTTGAATCAAGTTGGCATTGAAAAGGTTTCACGAATGGTCTCCATGATATTATCTGCAACATCCCTTGCACTGAAGATGGCTACATATTCTTGTTTCATTCTCATGTCCTAATATCGAAAAGGGATTTCCTTCTATGTGTCATAAATCCAAGGAGGATTAGTTGCTCTACCTTCTGCATTGTCTTGCTAGGTAATATAATCAAATATATTCTCTTCTATGTCATCTAAGTATGTCTTCAGGTCGGACCACTGATTCATCACTCAATTGCTTGTCTTGCATAGATCATTGACTGTTGTTAGCTTTTGGAAAAATGCAACCTATTACTAAGTGAGGAGAGTGTTAAGTTCTGTCACTTCCTTCTCAAATTCTTCCAGCTTAGGATTATATTTGTCTTGTTAAATCCTTAGCTGAAGTTGTTGCATTTGTTCATCTTTTCACTTGATGTTTGCTTCATGTTGAAGCTTTATTTCATCAAATCTCTTATGCAGTTGTGTCATCTTTACCTACCATTCTTCACGAATACTCTAATTTTCATCTGATAATGTGTGTTCTAAGTGCAGGATCTTATCATCGTTTTCCCTTAGAAAAAGTTGTACTTCTGAGGCTTTCTCAACAGTAGTTGTAGCATATGCCTGTTAAAATTGAGACAATCTTGTGAGATCATTTCCAAGGTCGATTTGAGAATCCTTCCCTAAAACGTCTAAAAATATATTTCAAGGAATTAAGGCCTGAGATTGTTCTCTCCTTTTCCTCTTCTTTTTCCTTGTCATAACAACTTTATGTTTTGGGATATAGAATACATCCAAGGGAGGTATTTATTCAATATTGAGTACAAATTTAGATGTGTGGTCTACCAGGAAAAATTCCAAGTCATTAGTGTTGCTTGCCTTGTCAGAAGATCCAATAGTGAGCATGATATTCTTAGTAACCTCAGTATTTTTGAGAATTTCTATATGATTTATGGTTTGAGCTTCTTGTGAGGTTGTATTGACAATATTATTAAATTGTTCCCATACTTTATCCAAATCGTTGGTATGTAGCGATTTATTGGCCAGTTGTGTTGATGATGTACTTTCAGTGTTCCCCTTCTTGATTTGAGGTTCCTTTGGGACTTGAATTGTAATCAGTTCTTTATGTAGAACTGGTTGTGAAATATTTAATATGTCAAGGGGGAGATTCTCCAACCTGTTGTTCATGTATTATTTGAATTTTTCTAGATCAATTGGGCTAATATGAGCTTTGGCTAATCTCTACTTTATAATAACCTACATCTATCTCGAAGAGGTCATCGAAGTCATATATTTCATGCTAGAATTGCCTCACTTTGACCTGCATGGTGACATTTTGAGCTTTGTTGTCTGGGTCATATTGTCTAGGTCGAACAGTGGGAAACTTCATGCATAGAATTTTCTCAATTTCAAGCATTGCATGCTCAAAATTCTCTATAGTAAAAACTCCACAGTGAATAGGAAAAGGTGGCCAAACAAATTTCTTGGCTTCCTTAAGAGATTTAGTCAGTCTATTGCCCATAGTTTGATATGTTACTTCGTAGGCCAAATGTTTGTCTGGGACATAGAGAAGGAGGACATGAGGGGCATATAGGCTTCTATAGATACTGACATAAGTGAAACATTTTTACCCAAACCATTTTCCTATGGTCGTAAGGTCATCTAAAGCTTCTCTAGAAAATTTAGGAGGTTTTTCATAAAAGATGGTCTGGTACAATGGTAACATTACCCCATGGTAGATTTTATAAAAATGGGCCTGATATTTTCTTTCCCAAGGATATTATGGTATATATGGATGGGGGTAGGGTCTTCTAAAGTCCATTTCCATCCCATGGATGGAAAATCAAAGGTAAATCACAACACATCCATCATATAAATGCTCATAAAAAAGGGGGAATCTCCCTAGTAGACATATTATATTTACTTCTCTATGACAAAATCTAAATGGCCAAATTGTTTGAAAAAATGGTAGCCCAATCCATAATGTAGGCATCTGAGCCAAATTCTATTAGGGGAACCCATTCTATAGTGAATATGTGTATTATGTTTAGTAAATAACCTACACATCATAGCTACAATATGACAATAAGGACCAACAGGAGAAGCTAGGGAATACATGCCCCTTATTGTCATGTTTGTGCTTGCTTGGCTAGTTCCTCCATGGCCTAATTGAGTCTGACTAAATTGCATGCTCATCTGTGAACTTTTGAATAAGCTAGTTGTTGTATATCTTCTAGGGTTCTGGTAGGTGGTATATCTTTCGGAAGTCTTCGGCTCTGAATGATCCAATATTTGTCTATGTCCTCAAGGTTATGAAAGTCCTGGCGGTGATATTCACTTCGTCAATTAACCATTTGACTAAGTCCGTATATGGAATTCTATTTTCCCGAGCCATTATTTGATGGAGATGAGATTTGGTGGCATCTGCCGAAGTGGTTTCAGATGTTGTTGTAGTATCATCCAATGTAGCTTTTCTAACAATTACCCTGGGTTCTTCTTCCTCAAATAATTTTTATATCGCTTCTGAGGAAGAACTTCTGATACCTGTAGTACATGTATTATATGTGAATAATGGAGGAATTTTAGTTACTTCTGTAGTAGTTGTGGCCAGTGGTGGTGGAACCACATTCTTCTTATTCTTCTTTGGAGCACTCGACATTTTGCTTAAGCTCTACTTCTCGGGACTAGCCTATGGCACATAAGAAATGATAAGAATAGGAAGCAATACTTAGCATTCAAGACTTATGGCAAAATGGTAAAATATTTTAAAAGTAGGCATTTAATACAAAAATCTCTAAATGCTTAATGAAATCAACCAAATCATTCTCATAACCAATTTCCATTAATACCATTATAACTAATAATAAATGAAGAGATGTGGATTTCACATGTCTTTTGGACAGGTAAGCATCCTGTCAGATTATATTACATCAAAAGATATTTGAATTGATCATAGATGGCTTTGCGAAATGAATGTTTTCAATATGTGATTGATGACATTCGCTAAGAGATATGGGAGGGAAATTATTGCGCGATTTATCACAATTGACGTTTCTTAAGGGGAGGTCATTTTAACCCTTTGTGATATAATGTGATGAGAATATGGCGATAAGGTTTTACAATATCGGGGTGCTTTATTGGGGTTTGGAGTTAACAATAACATTGGGGAAATACGATATTTCCGTTTGTGATATGATCTAGCTTATTTGTAGGACTTGAAATATTATTCAAATGTGAGGGGAGTTTTCTTCATTTCAACTCAATTAGGATTTTTATCGTGTTGGGTTAGGTTGGGTACTCTCATGTCATGCTTTGACTTAGTATGGCACTTTTACTCACTTGCAATTAGCGATATGTGAAATTCTTGAGACCTATCCAACTTTAAGTCCTTTTCAAAAATATTAATGGAGTTTAGACCTACAGTCAGGATGGTTCTTTATCTTAATTTTTTGAGACTCTATATTTTATCTATTTTATTAAAGGATGAATATTTAAAATTCAAAAGGATCCCCATTATTCAACTAATTTACTTATTCTAATAATAATGGTGGGTTTTTGAATGACGAAATACTCGCCAAAAATGGTCAAGGGATTCCTAGGCCTTTGGGAATGAACCTTGAGACCACCTCTGCCACTGATTCTGAAATCCTTTGGGAAAAACAAAGCTCAAAACTGAAATAACATCCTAACACCATGGAATCTAGAAAAAGACAAGGCTAGTATGAAAGCCACTTTGATAACCCAGCAAAACCATGCCACCGACAACAGGAGAACCATACATCAACATGCAAAGTCTTGCATGTCCAAAATGGCTAGCAAATCACACATGCAAAAGGTTACCTGCAAGTATTCTTGTTGCAGCTGATTGATGCTAATTTCCTTCCTTGATCCTTGTTTTCTTTTTTTTCCCTTTGCTTGCTTTTCCTTCCCTTATCCAAATCTAGAGTGCTCCAAGAAAATTCTAAATGACCAAGAGTTAGAGAGAGAGAGAATAACAAGAGAGCTCCAAACTTGAATAGACAAAAGGTTACCAACCGATCCCAAGAAGAATTTTTATTAATGAGGCCTATATTTTCTTCATTTCCATTATTTTCCTTCATTTTCCTCCTCACATGCAACTTGTGACCTTTCAGCTTCATTTTCTCCTAATTTCCATTATTTTCATAAATAAATGTGCCAGAAATGTCCTTTTCCTTTCTAATGCCTTTTCCTTAGCCTTTGCTGATTTTCCTTAGCCAAAACACATAATCAATGATGTCCACTATGATATCCTTGCCCAACATTCAACTTGGAATAAGTGCCCCTTAACCTTGGTCTTATTTTGCCTTTATTAACTTTTATTACATGAAATTTTCACTAGGGTTGTTACACTTTTAGTCTAGATTTTTTTTTTGAAACCACAGGATACCTTGCTTTTGCGCTCAAAGCCCTGGGTTTTTTGCCGTAAAAAGTTGAATTCTAACAGACAAGTTTCAAACATTTTACGTCCTTCAGTTTTTTTTTTTATGTTTTTGATATATCCATGGATCTAGAATATATTTTAACCGTGACTATGAGGAGAACAAGAATGGGATATCAACTATAAGGTTTAGGAGAATTTTTTATAAAAAAAGGATTTAGGGAACCCAGTAAGCAAATATACCTTAAAAGAGGTTGTCATCATGTTTTCTTAGGCAAAGTTATTTATAAATCTAACTAGGTATTTTTCTCAAACCTGTCCCTAGAGGCTACACAAAGTCGAAACTTTCTCTAATACCATATATAATGCCCCATAATTCAAACATATAACTAATCAAATCAATTTAAGCGATTAATAATCAACACAAACTATTCAACTAATTAGCATAGAATTTTCAAAATCATTAATAGAGAAGACTAACCTATGGTGACAATATACCTTACTAGTGATTTCACAGTTACAACACTACCTAGATCCTACTTGCCACAATAAGGCTTTAGGGAAGACTCTCCACCTACCCATAGGCTCAACTACACATAATATTTCTACAATTGGCCGCCCCTGAGCCCTCAATAACTATTATTGCCAGGGAATCCTTTGTCTCACAACATTTTCCTTCAAAAGGAATGGATATTGTTTCTCATCTCCTTTTCCATTCATTAAATAAAATAAACAATTCCAAAAATAGAAAGGGATTGGAAAAGGATCCATATGCTCGCAATCCATGTGTCAACATGGAAACATTTATTTATTTATTTTCAGTTTTAATTAATTCAACATTTTTCTTAATTTTAACTTTTATTTATTTTATTCTTTTTCCCTTGTGCCAATTTACTTATTCTTATTATTTTTATAGTTTATTTTTATATATTTATTGAAACTTCAATTTATTATTTACCATTATTATATTGTATTTATTTATTATTCTTAATATTTTATGCATTATGTGTTGTTTTTATTTATTATATAATTAATATTATTTCATCTATTATTATTATTGCGTGGCATTACAATTGAATTTAATAGTGAAATATTTAGTATGGATAAATAATGGAAATTAGATATATATGTCAAATGAATTTCATAATGTAATTTCATTTTCTAACCATTTTTTATTACTAAAAGTATAACATCTCTATAACATGAAAATTGTTGTTGTAGTAGTATACACCATATTTTTGTTTTTCCTATTTTTCTTTCCTGAGAGCATATAGTGACTAACATGCTACTTGTTTCCATCTTTCAATGTTAGAATGACTCTTTTTCATAGACAATGGGCAACTATCTACAACCCTCGGGGGGCCTAACCAATAAAACATGCTTTACACAATGGTATATGACTTGGAACCAGTTGAAGCAACAATGAAGGAAGTTATAAAATGGGATTTCCTAGTGGTATGGAGATAGGAGATTGATAAATGGATGAGTTAAAATATGATTGAGGGCCTTAGGTACTATGAAAGGTTTGGATTTCCTACTAATTTTTTGTGAATTCTAAGAGTTTTGATTTATGTTATGGTTATTTGCATGGTGTGCAATACCACTTTCTAAAACTTTCTCTAATTATTAAATCAGAGAACTATATGTTCATTGTAGTTAGGCCTTTAAGGGGCTCCTAGAGATTGGTCATTTGTTGATGAAGAAAAATACACAAGAAGATTACATACAAGCCCTATAAACTAAAAAATAAATATGTAATTAAGGTGTAAAGAAGTCAAATTAATAGTGTTATTAGGTTAAGAAAACAGAAAACATACAATTTATTTTCACTATTTAATAGGTTGAAGAATGGTCTTACATATTTGATACCTTGAGAGATCCTATTGAAGAAGATATTTTTCAAGTGTTGATAAGTAGTTGATATAGTTGTTGAAAAAAGTGATTAAGAGGTTGCATAGCAATGACCCACATAAAACTACTAACACCAACAATAATAGATTCTATGGATTGAGACCCAATGATTTCTCTAGGTTATGGAGTTTAGTATGCCATTGATTAAACAATTAGTCTAGTTCTTGATTGAGTAAATCATGGAGTTGACATATATGATTTGATATATATGATTGAAACTGATCAAAGATAAATTATATATGGATCTCGAAAAGGAAGAAATATAACCTGTTGTGGAATAGGCCCTCTTGCTAACCAAGGTTCAAGCTACGCTACAACAATGCTCGGTTGACTCTGTACATCTTTACATACATTCCACATGTTGGAAAATAAGAAAAAATATTTATTCTGTCTCAATATGACACCATATGATACCAAACAAGAACAAAATGGATGCAAGTGTTAAAACATAAATTAAAGGATGAAATTATTGAAAATTGACAAATGATTTTGTTTTTATTTTTCAAGCAAAGTGGAGCCTAAGACGAAGTCAATGTTAGTTTGAATGGAAGAATTATTTGAATGGTCTATGCATTACTGGGATGTTTCTAGAGGCTAAGTTTGAGCTAGAAATAGTTTTAATGGACGAATGATCTACTTAATAGTAGGATGTTGTCACCAAAGTTGTGCAGGACCTAGTGGAGCTTAGACACCACATGGAATAGTTTATTGAGCTCCATATCCTCAATCCCTCCCTATGAAAGTTTAATGTGTGACTTGATGAGATATGAACTCCACAAATAAAGTGATCTACACCTGCTAAGTTAAAAAACATTATAATAATATATATTTATGGAAATGAAAAAATAAAAAAATATTTAAAAAGAAAAACAAGAAGTTAGCATATAAGAAGGGGCTCATAATATGACATGAACCAAGAATCAACATGCTGTAAACTAATTTACAATTTTTTTTGTTACAATCGAGCATTATTTTGTCTAATTTCATTGACTTATTCAATTAAAACAAGATCATTAACTTTTGAAACTTCTTAACACTAGTGCAACCATATAAATAAAGTGGTTTGTAATTGCCAATAAACATCAATCCATGATAAATATAAAAAAAGTTCATTTTTTTTCGTATGTCATTCATAAACTTAGGAGGTCACAGGCTGCTATGTCCATGAAATATTTGTACCAGGAAGATTCACCCGAAGGGATTACTCCTTGCAGGATCAACTACGAAACTTGACCCTGAGAGTGTCAAGATAATTAAACCCATGACCTCTCAATTGGAAAAGTGCTTTAACAACAGGCACTTGACAAATTGAGCTAACTTCTTAACACTACTGCAACCATATAAATTAAATGGTTTGTAATTTCCAATAAACATCAGCCCATAATAAATAGAAAAAAAGTTCATCATTTTTTCCTATGTCATTTACACACTCAGGAAGTCGCAGATTGCTATGTCCATGAAATATTTGCACCAAGAAGATTCACCCGAAGGGATCACTCCCTGCAGGATCAACTACGAAACTTGACCCCAAGAGTGTCAAGATAATTGAACCCATGACCTCTCAATTGGAAAAATGCTTTAACGACAAACACTTGACCAATTGACTAACCTTGAAGGAAATCATACATTTCAAGTTGCTAAAATTAAAAAAATCGTGAAATTAATTAAATAATATTATATATATATATATATATATATACTAGAATATACACACACACACACGAACAAGATTTTAATTAAAGATTCCACCTCACCTTATTGTGAAGATTCTTAATTGGGCTAATACCATGACTCATAAGTACTATATGCTCAAAAACATAACTGATTCATATGACATTTTGTTAAATAATATAATAGAAAAAAAAAATTGTATACTACTTTAAAATAATGTTAATTTCATTATTTATATTATAAAAAGATTTTATTATATTTATCAATATTATGATCCATTAAAATTATTGATAATTAAATTAAAAAATAAAATCATAAATCAAAATAAATAAATAAAATTATAATCCAAAATAATAAATAAAATTATTTATTCCAAAAAATAACCTTAATAATTCCATATATTATTATGTATTTTTCTAAAAAACCTAGGTAACAAAATACTATATACAAGGAGGAAAGTCTACACTCAATAACTGCATGCACTTTTCATATCCGTTGACCCAACTAAAGTTCTTTGGTCAAATTACATGCTTCTTTTCCGCTTGCCCATAAATTTAATATTTGTTTTCGCTTATACTAAAAAATAAAGTACCTCCATAAATTATATTTCATATGTGACGATTTCTAGGTGTCGCTATTTCTAGGTGTTTACAGGAGATACCTATTTTTAGTGACAATCATTAGGAAGACGCAATATCCATAAAGGTTAAAAATGAGTGGATGGACATAAAATAGAGGATCAAGAATTAGTCAAACCCTAATTGACTTTTTAAATATTTGTGTATTAATTTACTAAATATGGGGGAATTCTTTGTGAATCACCTCCACGCATGAAAATTGTGTCGAGGGATCAAGATGTGGGGTTTTTAAAAAATGGTTGATAAGGGTCACATTCATTTCTTTAAAAATGTAAAACAAAATCCCTCCAAAAGCTTAACCAAAAGGGAAAACATTCCACTATGAAAGACACAAATAGCTAAAGATGATGATAAAGATTGCATAAATATATTAGATAACATTTACACTCAACTTGAATATATTAGTTATATGATATAGCAAGAAGGTGTACAAAATAACATTCCAGAAGCTCAAAAAATTGATATATCTCATTTACATGAAATTTGGGAAACAATCAATGAGTGCAGAGGAAAAATACAAATAAATTATTTATATTTTAATCTCGGTGTCAAACCTAACATTTTTGAGTGAATTAAGGGAAATTGATCCTCAAATTAACCTCTTTGGTGCTCCGTTTAATTTTAAAATATTCATATCAATATTATGAAAATAAAAATAAAAATAAAAACATTACTCACATAATCAACAAACCACCATATGCTGAAAAATAATCCTTTGATAAAGCTTTCTGAAAATAAAGTGCTTGAATACAAATTACAAGTATTTTATTCCCCAAAAGGCAACCTTCATTCAAGTTGTTTTCTAACTTTTAAACAAAAATTACAAACAAAAATCTTTATGAGCACAAAAATATAGAATGTCTCAACTCAATCATGAAATTTAACTTGTGTTTAGAATTTGTTTTAGCAGTTCAAAGATTCATGGAAGCAGGTTATCTAATTTCTCCCAATCAAATCCAATTGAATAACTGTATGGTATCATTTTCCCATAAGGTATATCTAGATCAATGAATTTTTGATATGTTGGCTTAATAGGAAAAAAAATCTTA
Source organism: Pinus taeda (assembly GCA_000404065.3). Taxonomy (NCBI): domain Eukaryota; kingdom Viridiplantae; phylum Streptophyta; class Pinopsida; order Pinales; family Pinaceae; genus Pinus; species Pinus taeda. Next base: position 45,258 of record APFE031115892.1, read on the forward strand.
ATTGATAGTGAATGTAGAAGCCATCCATGAGTTTATCCTCAATTTCTTCTTGTTTAAAGGCTCCTTTCATATAAAAAAACTTACCATCATTTGTCCCAAACTTATATAGTATTTATTTATATAGATCCAGAGGTATCAACCTTCCAGTTACATTCCAACAGGATGGAATTCCAATTTCTTTTAAAATATTAAATTTGGTATTAAATGAATTTATCCCCTTTTGAACCGACCTATTTTTTTCCAGTACTTGCTACATATAATTTCTTTTAATAATAACTATATTGGTTTCCATTATCAAGTTGGGTCTATCATTGAACCCTAGTAATTTGCGCTATTTTTTACCTTTGGAATTACAAAATTTGATTATTTTGTTTGTGACTTAAGGTTTGTTTCCTGAATACTGTTGAATCTGATTTACAACTTTCTTTTAGCAACAATTAATAACTATGCTTCCTCACCAATTACCACAACAAACTCCCAAAATTTTGAAATGTGAGTAATAATATTCTTCCATATATCTTTTCTAGTCCCAATCAATGGCTTAGTGCTAATCAATTACTTTTTATACCATTCAATCTGAGTTTGTAGAGAAGCCTTCTGGTTGAGTTTGGTGCTAAGAATTTTATCTTTGTCTTCTAATTCATTATGTGCTTAACTTAATGAACCACTCTTGTAAAACAATTTCTTCTTTAGATTGTCAATTTCTTAATCATTCATGTTGAGTGTTGAAATTGTTTCAATGAAATTATCTAAAGGGTATGCTTCAATCATAGTTTCCTCACAGGTGGTCACTACACATGTTCTCAACTTTCTATTTCAACAATCTTTCAACCTATAATTCTAGTCTTCAAAATGTTTTTCCTGTTCTATGATCAAAGTAATTGTTCTTTCTCCCTTTGCATTGCTTCCAAATCTAGAGTTTGAACATGCTCCTGAGTTGACATCTTGAGATTTTTCCTCAATAGTTAGATATCTGTGTCCGCATATTTTACTAAAATAATGGGGAAGAGTAATTTGGATATATACATAGCTTTATTTACAATGTTTTCTATATTTTCAATCCTCATTTTCTTGGTCCTAGTGGAAATATTTTCCTTTAGTTGATTGGTCACCTTACTTAAAAAATTCTCCAAATTAAAAAAATTAGTAGCTAAGCTTGATAAAGCTATACACAACATCTCTTCTATTTTCCTATGGATATCCATCAGATCAACCACATGATTATGCTTTAGGTCAACAATGAGTTTGGCATGATCTTTGTAATCCTCTGCAATTTGAATGATTTGAGATTTTGGTTCTAAAACTACCATTTGAAGTTGTCTTTTTTCATATTGTAAGGTTGCTAATAATATACTTTGTGAGGCTGTGCCATGTTTCCAATTTTCATTCTCAAACTCCTACCTTATATTTTCATTTCTTCTCTTGATTTCCATAAACTAAGAAAATATGTTCTCATACTTAGCAGATGTGGTAGGTGACTAATCAGATGATGATGCTTCTAGATCTAAAACAAGATATGGTAGAAAATCCATATTAAAAATAGACTTAGCTGATGTGGCATACTCACTTGATGTAGCTTCTACGATTGATACCTATGGTTCCCCTAATCTTTTCCTCCTTTATACCCTATACTCTGCGTTTTTTGATTCAGAGTCTGATTGTTGTGTATCTAGCAAATAACCTTTTTAGTTCTGTTTCTCTCTTCTATGGAGTTTCCATTATATCTAAATTTCAAGCCTAATATGATCCTATATTTACCTATGAAATTATCATAGGATCTTACTCTTATATATCCTTGTTGGAAAATTTCTCCACCTCTTACTTTAGAAAAGGTTTGTAAGGAGTTGTACCTTGTTCAACTCTTATAATCGAAACAATACCATGAGGATCATGATGCCAAACCTCCCCTTATGAAAATTTCATATCCTGCAACATCATTTCAACTTCATGAGATTTTCTCTAGTGTTAACCGAAAATGGTCCAACCTCTACTTTTAGTTTGAAGAGATCAGTGTGCTTCCTAAACACCAAATGAATTTAATCCACACTTAAACTTTGTTTGATAAAATCCAATGTAAAAATTCTCATATGAAGAAAATTTGAATCCTACAAGGATCCAATTCAAATCCACACATTTTGATTTTAGTAATGTCTTTATATAATAAATACCAATCTCTCAATGTTACTCCCTCAATAAGCTCCAAAATTGTTTTGATCTTTGGAAACAAACTTGGTGGTGATACATCATAAAATGGATGAAGGAGAATGATAAAAAAGGATTAACAAAATCCAAAAAGGAAAACTCCTATGAATGTTTCCTCAAACTTGAAGCCAAATGAATTACAAAAACCACATTGCCACCTAAATCATTTTTTTTGTAGTTGAATACTAGAAAATTTCTCCACTTGAAAGTATAGAAACATATATAAAAATAGGTTGATACCTAAAACCCTTTGTAAGATTAAGATTGGTCAACTCGTCATTAATAATGTAACAACCTCCTCCCACATCTACCCAAGTAATTGGCTAACCAAGGTAAACATGTGACAAGAAGTTACTATAATATGATTCGACCTCCTAAGTCACCTTAAGGAAGTGGAATTGATGGAAACACATGATACAAACATTCTACATTAGCAAAAAGACTCTCAGCAACGATCCCAACCTCTCAAGTAACTAGCCCTTGGGTAACACTGAGTTTTTAGGTCATTACACTCCTAGACGCTCCCTTCATATGGGCATGCATGCATCTAAAAGGCTTTGGCGCTCCCATGGCATGGTATGCGGGTTTCCAAATACTTTTCTCCCCATTGATGTACTCGCGTCTCAGGGATTTGAGCCACTTTTTCAGGCCCAGAGCCCAGGTCACTACACAAAAATAAATGACACCTTCAAAACAAAAAGGTAACAATGGAATGATGATACAAATGAAATTACTTAAACAAGCCCTTGACTGGACCCCTACTAGCCATGACAAGAATTTGGTCAAACATTTCACAAATATGTAATATACAGGTGTAAAAAAAATATCTAAAAATAAGGGTCTCATACTCATCTAAGAATCACTAAGAAGCATTGATGCCTCAACACATTAGCTACAGTTTTATCCACTATGCCATATATACATTTTTCATACATATACAAGTAAAATCATGATGAGATCCATACATAGCCACTATCATAATACATATTCATAATGAGCATAATATCAATAAAAATACCAAGTAAATCACAACCATATAATCCACATATGAGCTAGTATAATACTCTTGAAATAACAAGGATAAATAACCTCATATTAATGATGGAAAGGGCAACCAGTTGGGGGACTTCCACAAACCACTCGACCGTAGACATGGCTAAGAAAAAACCCTCTTCATCTACTCACCCCTCTGTTATATTCCAAGCATGAAAGTGGGATGTCATTAAACACACCAATCAAAACTAGCCAAGGTTTCCAGAGGCCAAATCACCTCAACCCATCAAACTATGATTCAACCTCATGGTCATACATCACAAAACCATCACCAGATTGGTCTCTACCAAAGTCTTTGAAGGATACCGGACTAGTAACTCAAACCACCAAGGGCTCTAGAGAGTTGGTTCAACCAAGGCTCCATGACTAGTAACTCAACCCAAGCTATTACAAGGCTCCAGAGTCTTTGTCCAACCAAGGCTCAAGGAACTAGTAACTCAACCCAAGCTAAAAGAATCATGAGAACCAATTAGAAAAATAAAGAAATAAACCCACAACACCATGGCTATCCAAGAGATGGAAAGGTTAGGAAAATCCACTACCAATCCAAGCAATCCTCCATGCTAGTGAAAAAATCATGACCAATAAACCACATGCATATCCCATGCGTGCCAAAACTAGTGACAAAAACATACATGCAACTCGGTACCTGGAAGAAAAACTTGTTTTAGTTGTTGATCATGATGTCCTCTTAAACTATTCTACTCTTCCTTTGCCTTCTTGATCCAAAAATCCAAGTATGCCACACTCTCGAAGAGTGCTCCAAGAAAAATTTAAGTGTCCAGGAGTATGAGAGAGAGAGATCCAAAAATGAACTGGAAAAAGCCATGAACTGATCCTTAGAAACTATTTTATTAATGAGACGTCTATTTTGTTTATTTTCCTCCATTCTCCTCCTCACATGCAACCTATGAAATTTCACCTCCCTCTTGTCCTAATTTACATTATTTTCATAAACAAATGTGCCAAAATTCCACTTTGCCTTTCCAAATCCTTTGCCTTTGCCTTTACCAATTTCTTCAGCCATTAATAAACTACAAGTGGTCCCCATCACTATGATTTTTCCCAACATTTAGCTTGGAATATGTGTCCCATCAACCATGGTTATTATTTTTCCTTTATTAACTTTTATTACATGGAATTTTCACCAGGGATGTTACATAACCCTCCACCTTGGGGGAACATCGTCCTAAGTGTTTGACAACACATATACCAACAAGGTTATTGTAAGGGAAACATACTTCCCAGTGAGCTTTATAACTTAGCTCGTTGTAGTATTTACAATGATCATCCTGCTAAGAAGCAAACCAACATGATAACATAACAAGTATAACATCATAATGACATGACACCCATACCGTTTATTGGATATTTATAACATAGCTCATGGTAGCATTTACATTCACATACATATGTGCATATACCAAACATCACCAAAACATGTACCAAAAACATATACCAAAGATATATACCAAAAAATCCACTCAACCAGCAAATAAAGAAGGATACATAGCCTACATCTAATCTGCCATGTCCCATGTATCTTCATGGGTCCCAAAGTGCTTCCATTACACTTTAGCCTACTCGACCGCTCGGTTCCGGAGCATGAGCATCTTTCTTTGCAAAATACACTATGGTTACAGGTGGAATTATCCTTCTGGCTCCACTTGCAATATAGACCAATCAATCACATGATCAACATCTTTAACATACTTCTTAAGAAATGACACATGGAAAACATCATGGACTTTTACTGTGGTAGTGCAAGTGGATAGGTTATTGGCCCAATCCTCTCAATAATCCTAGAAGGTCCATAAAATTGGGGTTCGACGTTAGCACATGATCCAATTTTAAAGGATCTCTTGTTTGGTTTGATGCACGAGTAAACTTGTTCCCCAACCTAGAACTCCTTGAAAAACCCAACCTGATCTTGATAACTCTTTTGCCTATCTTCTACTTCTTTTAAATTCTTATTGATCACCTGCATTTCCCACTCTATGTTTTTCAACATGTCGAGTCCAATCAACACCCTGTTAACTAGATCACTCTAACTGATGGGAGTATGACAACTTTGCCCATACAATGCCTCAAAGGGACTCATCCTCAGTGACTCCTGGTACCCATTGTTATAAGAGAACTCTACCAGTGGAATTTGCTCTTCCCACTTACACTTATGATGCATCACATAGATCTGCAACATGTCCTCGAATATCCTGTTGACCCTCTCTATCTATCCTTCTATCTGCGGATGATAATTTGTACGAAAGGAAACTCTATTCCCAAACGTGTAAATAAATTCTTCAAAAAATTGGAAATGAACTTCACATCCCTGTCTAACACAATATTCTTTGGAACTCCATGCAATGTAACCATGCCCTTGATGAAGATATGTGCTACATCACTTGCTGAGAATGTAGACTTCATTGGAATGAAGTGTGCTACCTTTGTCAACCTGCTGACCACTACGATGATGGAATCATTCTGTCTCACTATCCTTGGAAAACTTGTGATAAAGACCATGGAAATGACCTCCCATTTCCCCTTTAGAATCACAATTGGTTGTAGCAGTCCACCTGGATTCTTACACTCTGCCTTTACCTACTAATAATCCAAGAACCTAGCCACAAAATTTGCTACATCTCTCTTCAAATTCAGACAATAATAGAATTTTTTCACTATTGTCAACGTCTTCTGATAACTTGGGTAGCCTAAATATGATTTCAAATGAAACTCCCTCAATATCGCCTTCTTGAACACACTACTATCTGACACATATATCCTGTTCCTAAATATAACCAATCCATTTGCTGTGAGACAATAGTTTACATCCTGCGCACCTGTACCTATACTTGTACTACTACTTGTACCTATACATGTACCACTACATGTACCTAACAACCTGTACATGTACCACTGCGTGTATCTATACATGTACCACCACCTGTAGCTATGCCTATACCACCACTTGTAGTTGTACTTATACCATTGTCTGAACTCTATGGCAACCTGTGCACATTCTCCATATACCTGAGATCCTGTTGATTTTCCTGCAAGATCCTATCCGTTAAGTTTGTCCCATAGGAACTCATAGATGCTATGTGATTTTACCTGTATCCGCGTGCTAAGAGCATCTACCACACTATTCTCTTTACCTTTAATATATTTGATCTCAAAGTCGAATTTACTGATTATGGCTAGCCATCGATCCTACCTACCATTCATATTTAGGTGGTAAAATAGATACCACAAACCACTATGATCACTAATAGATACAAACCTCTTTCCCAGAAGATAGTGCCTCCACATCTTCATTGCATGCATGATCACTACCAACCATAAACCACTATGATCACTAATAGATACAAACCTCTTTCCCAGAAGATAGCACTTCCACATCTTCAATGCATGCATGATCACACTAAAGAAACATAACTATCAATCAAATGAGAACTATTACCTCAGAATGGGAATTGTAGCCCAAAAACCCCAAAAAACATGAAAAAACAATTTGAAAATAAAAAGTATTGATGTTGGCATAGCAATTTCTTTTCAGGGTACATTTCAACATTTTTTAAACATGACAGTAAGAATTATTTGTTTTGTGCCAAAACACCCTAAAACGAAAAGTGTTGATGTTGAAATAACGTCTTTGTTTTAGGTAATTTTCAACATTTTTTAATAATGACGTTAAAAATAGAACATCACGACTATGAAAAACTTCAAATTTTCAACGATTTTCTAGCATGACATTAGATATAAAATATCACGTCTTTGAAAAGCCTTACAATTTCAATGATTTTTAGGCATGACATTAAATTTAAATTATCATGTATTTGAAAAACCTTAAAATTCCAATAATTTTCACGCATGGTGCTAAGAAAAAATACTTGTCAAGTTATTTTCAACCAAAACATTAAAGATAAAATATCACGACTTAGAAAAACATTAAATATTGACAAATTTTCAACCATAGAATTAAAACCAAAGATTATGACTACAAAACAATCTTAAGTTTTCAAAATATTTCAAGCATGACATTATGGAAAATTTATGACTAAAAAAACTTTAAAAATGAACACCTTAGTGAAAGAGTTATTATACCAAGTGTAATTTTATTTTTTAAATGCTAAATGTATATCGATTTTAACATCTCAGACTAAGACAACTTGATACATTACAAAAAAAATTAAAAGTCAACCATCAAATTGATGCATAGTGTAGGTGAACTCGACCCATTGTAATGAAAACTTAAAGAGCAACCGTGAAATTAACACATTGTGGGGGCAGACTCGATTCATTATAATGAAAAAATTAAAATCAACTATCCAATTGCAAATAATGGGATCGAGTTGCTAGACAAGCATTGACACAGACCTTGCAGACGGAAATAAATAATAAAAAATTGAATAAAAAATTAATAATATATAAATAATAAAAATTGAAAAATACAAGAAAATGAAAATTCAATATTGAAAAAAACAATAAAAAAAACCAAAAAAATTATAAAAATAATAACAATAATAAATCATAAAAACACCAATAAAAGATATATAAAAATATGAGAAGACAAAAACAAACTATAAAAAAACAAAAAACAAAATTATCTTGTAAAGTATAAAAATTTAAAAACAAAAAATTAAAATAAATAAAAAAAGGGGAATATGTTAAAAATAGACATAATTTTAGAAAAAAAAAAGTTAATAAAATAAAATGAAACACTAAAAAAATGAATTTTAAAATTTAAAATTAAATAATAAAAATTAAAAAATTAATTTCCCACCCACCCCGAGGGTCAACTGGCCCATGGGTGGCAAGGGACTGAATAAAGAACCCAAAATAAAATGGTAAAAAAAAAACAAAATTAAGTGGTAAATTATAATATATATATATGATATATATATAATATATATATAGAATAAAAATCTTTAAATCAATTTTTTAAGTTTTGAACAAAAATATAAAAAAATTCTCATAATAAAAAATATAAAATAATAAAATAAAAAAAGTTGAAAAAAAATAATTAATATATATATTCTTGCCACCATAGTCTACCCTCTCTCTCAAACCACCACACCTTGCCCTCCCTTTCACTGCTCCCACCACCACACCCTGTCATGCGAAAAGAGTTAATCGTGCGGACAAAACCAACCTCCCTAGAAGCCTAAGACTTTCTAGTGACAAACAAGACAATTAAGAGCAATCCTTCTCTAAACATGCATTTATCACACGAGAAATCAAGTGTTTTAGATCCT